>RPOG01003116.1:0-71894 GCA_008086565.1 Thalassoma bifasciatum | reverse complement strand
AAAATAAGAAGATTTGTGTGTGGTGTACGCAGGTATCTGGAATCTTTGAAGGCAGACAAAAAGAGGGGACCTTTTGACAAAGAGGAGGAAATCCTGCTGCTGCGACTGGTGGAAAAGCATGGAGTCGGTCAGTTGCATCTTTATACAACATACTACAGACTCTCTTTTCTCAGAGATTGGCAAAATAAAATTAATTGACGAGTCAAAACCAGAATGTGAAAAAGATTATTGAGCAGTGTGTCCAAATACCAGAATAATGGAGCAATATCAGTCAGTCAATTTTGGGCAATGATCTGCAGCCCTGCCCATTCATGCTGCTTTCACAATGATCTGTCTTATTATCGCACATTCTGTATTCTTCTGCTTTGTTTTTTATCATCAGAATTCATGTGCATGTTTTTTATGTTAGGTCGTTGGTCTAAGATTGCTGCTGAGATTCCTCATCGTACTGATGCTCAGTGTTTGAGAGTATGGAGGAAACTGAGCAGAAGACTTCAAAGACAGGTACACCCAAGCATGTTGAGCAGTATTTCAAGTACTTGTACTTGCAGTTTTCATGTTGATCTTTTGAACAGACCAAAATAAGACATAAAGTCAATCAATAAATCATCAGCATGAAGAGATGTCTGGTGAGGCTTTTCATTCATACCACGTCTTTTGGTTAGATTGATCAGCAGTTCACTGCCTGACAGTATCCATACACAGACAACAAACTGTAGAAATACCCAAACCCTAAACATGTGACTGATTCAAACACTCTCTGTCAATAGCAAATCTACAGCAAATCTACAAAATCAACATCCAGCAGTGGAGGCAAGAAGAGCGCCAGGAAGAGGACAAGGAAACCACTTGTAACAGTGAAGGAGGAGAGCACTGATGAAGAAGAGGACACGGTGGTTTACATGGAAAGTGATGAGGGGGAGAAGAATGTGCAAAAGCAGGAAGAAGTGGAAGAGTTGAGGGATGAGGAAGTGGAGGAACAGGAGGAAAAGCAGGTGGAGTACACCTTTCCCCCCTTGGAAGAGTGGATCCCAGCAGAGAAAGTGAATCATACCTTTTTGATCTTTCAGCCCGTTGAGTTACCTTCCACTGGAAACAAAAACAATGTGAACGCTCGCTCAACAATCCTCGGTGAGTATGGACGCTCTGTGATTATCGGACCACGTCCTATAGTACAGCCGAGTCAGAACCGCCACAGCAACCGCACCATGATGATGGTCTCAGCAGACCAACTCAGAATCTATCTGTCCTACATGGCAGACAAGCACAACCACAAGGCAAAAACTGGGAGTAAGAATCGGCGCAGCAGAGTCACGGATCAAGGGTTGGGATACCAGCTGCAGGCTGGAGTGATTCCCTGGATTGGGAACTTACTGTTTCCTGCAAAAACCAGAGTCACTGCAGCTGATACCGAAAGGGAGCGAGGAGAAAAGAGACATCTGAGCTCAACTTCTATCTTCCTACTCTTCCTCCAGACCATGAGTGTGGATACTGCAGGCTGTAAATCGATCATAGAGCAGAGGTGGAACAAGGTGACGCCATTGGCTCCAGCTTCAGACGCCTCCAGCATCAAGCTGAAAAACTTAAAGTCAAAGGAGCTTCAGGAGCACACACAGATTCTGGAGCAGCTTCATGTGCTGCAGCAACAGAAATCAACACAGTTGCAGCAAACACAGCAAGTGATTGTTCTGCAGCAAGCTCCTTCACCCAGTAAATCCAGCGTTCTTTTGAAGATGCCTCCTAATGTGCTGCCCCAGACGATGTTTCCTCCAACAGTCTTCATTTCACAACCTGTCCAGCCACCCATCCAGTTTTTGCCTCCCCCAACCTTCACCAAATCAAAGGTAGTTCTGTGCCCACTACCTTCTGCTCCTCAGAAAATGAACAGTCCTCCTCTTGCTGTGGTGACAAAGCCTGGCCTCAACCAGATTTCTCCTTCCCCAAGTCTACCAAGCCCCAAGATGTCAGCCAAAAGGAAAAGGAAAGGAAAGGTTCAAGAGGCGCTTGTTAGCAGTACTGATGGGGGGGATGTCAGCACAGAAGGTGATTGTGCATCTACAGGTGTGGACACTGAAGATGACAATAAAAGCAAAAATGGTGGGAGGATTCCAAAGCCCAGTGAGAAGGCGAAAGCTCTGCAGGTCACCATCAAGGAAAAGGTAACAGTCTGCTTTGAGATTCTTGTGATAAGATTTTACATTTTTTATTTTGGTTTTGACTCTCTACTTCCTGTTTCATGTCATGGGGTTTTGTCATCATCCGACTTGTTTTCGCTTTCTGCTCCTTTCAGGCTGAATCCAAGAAAAAAAGCACTCCACGAAGGCAGAAAACTAAAGCCGTTGTTCCTGAAACTCCTCCACCCTCACTAACCAACCTCATCCCAAGTACAAAAACTGAAACTCCAAACATCCCTTCAGTCTCTGTGGACCCAGGTTCTTCCGACGGGGGGAAAATCTCAACTCAAAATGTCATTGTAGTTCCACCCCCTCCTTTACCAACCAATCAGGACACTGCTTCATACACAGACTCATCCTTGAGCGATCACAACTACACCAATCCTTATCCTAGCCCCAGCTCAAAGAAACCAAGTTGCTCCACTAAACGGGCAAAAACGAAAGCGTCTAAATCTGGATCCAGCACCAAGACTCCTAAAGCTCCACCCAACAAGAGGAAACGGGTGAGCAAAACAAAAGACACCACAGAGGTGAAGACGATTGATGCTGTGAGTGCAGTAGAGGCTGTAAATGCCACAGTAGAGGCTGCAGCTGTAGAGGACGGAGGTTTGCCTCAGGATGGCAAGAGGGTTCGAAAGCTGAGTCAGAAGGCCAGAGAATTCAATCAGGCCATGGTAAGATTTCTGTTTTATATACATGCGCTCACCTAACTGCAGTCAAATTTATATTGGTTTTTTTTTTTTGCTTTTCTTGCTTTTTTACAACCTTGGCTATTTTATTTTATGAGAATATATGTGCCTTTATTTTGAAAGGGCACACAAGGCACTTCTGCCAGATGTTTACAGGGACTGTGAGGACAAGCGATCTTGAAAAAGTTTTATATTTAGATATAAGCCTGATCATAATCCACAACCTGAAATGAGGTTATCATTGCTCAAAAAGTTGATTTTTTAAAATGCTAATTCTTAGCTTTCTGATCAGGACTGGACAGGTTAGGCTGGACTGTGTTAATTTACCACACATTGAAGTCTCTATGACAACACCATGCCAGCTGGTTGAAGTTTAGCTGTGAGAAGAGAGATTTGTGTTTTGTTCTCTGCTAAAAACTACTTCTGTCATTTTATTCATTAATAATAGTAGAAACAGGAGCTGGACTGCCTGAAGGACAAGGGACAGAAATGCAAAAGAAAGCTAAACAGGAGAGTGATAGAGCACAGGCTAAAGGCTAAACATAAGCTTAAGGCTAAAACAAAGGCTAAACTGCAGTGGTCTGTTCAAACCTGAAAGTCCATCAATAAAATGAGGGCCAGGTTACGTTCGCTCTGCTTGGCAGATGAGCACTGGTAGGACATAACCAATGTTACACAGTACAGATACGTCTCAGAGCACCAGGCTGTGAGTCGCGCTAAATGTTGCAGGCTACCAAACTCACAAGGTTTGCTTGTGACAAACAACAGCGATACATAACTATTGGTTACCTCATTGCCTCATCCTGATGTACACTGTAAAAAGTTACCTCTAATAAAGAAAAGTTGTGTTAAAAAGAAGATCCAATCTACTTTCACTTCACTTTCAAAATAAATTCATCACAACAGTTTGCGTGAGTCGTCCGGCCAAAGGGAGTTACTGCAATCCACCTCAAACAGATTCTCCTCACAGTCACTTTAAGTTACAAGACTGAATGAAATCTGCTTACACCTGCTGTCTTTGTGATATTTTTTCCAGGCTGAAGCCACAAAAAAGAAAAGTCCCTCTTCTCCTCTTAAGAAGCGCCCTCGTAAGTCCTCCAGTAAAAAGGAAACAGTCGCACAAAAGCAGCCCGCAGCTTCTGTGCAGGGACTGTGTTTGCAACCCAGTCAGCCCATGTGGGTCATGACTCCTGGTGGGATGGTCGAGTTGGTGCAAACCCCTCCACAGGGTCTGCGTCTGGCAATCGCACCAGGAACACCGCCTCAAGCTTCAGGCAGGAGGACTTTAAAATCTGTGAAAGTATCTCCTCCTCTGCGTACGCTAGCACCTCGTCCAAGTCCTCCAATTGCTCTCACCACAAGCCCAGCCAGGCCCCTTCCCCCAGCCTTCATCCTGCAACCTGTCCCAAATCCTATCTCCTCCCCCCCGCCTGCACAGAAATCAGGACTGTCTTCTCCCACCCTGCAATTTGACCCCTCCCTGATGTTCCTGGAGCCCCGGGCGGAGGTGCAGGCTTGGCTCAGCGGTCAGGGAGGAGTGGATGTGCCCGGAGCAGGAGTGACTCTTCCTTACCTTCCACCCTTCGTCAGCAACTTGAACACGCTCAGTGAGTTACTCCGCAACAAGAAGTCTCTGACCAAACTGTCTCTGCAGCTTTTGAATCGAGTATCCGAAACCCACCCTGAGATAAAGATCACATCCAAATCAGAAACGCCAGATTCCACCTCTGACAGCAAACAAACTGAGGACAAACCAGGTAAGTAACAGACACAAAAACTTTAGATTCTGCACTCAGGGACTCCTTTGATTCACAAAAACTTTCACTATTCATGCTTCTCAAATGATCGTGACCTGATGATGCACACACTCAATAATTAGCAACAGTGCAGACGAACTCTCAATTCCCACTCAGAGATTTTGGACAGCCTTTGGTCATAATTTTTAAGAGACCAGCAATTCACTTCCATTCAAAGCCCAGATCTGGATCTCATGTGTGTTTGTTTCATCCCTCAGCTGCTCCACCTGTCAGCTCTGAACCCCAGGATGAGGAGGAAGTAAAAGAGGAGGAGCTTGTTACCGTGGTGCGTCAGCTGGTGGCTGAGCGGTTCGCAGATAACCCTGCATATCAGCTGTTGAAGGCTCGCTTTCTGTCCTGCTTCACTGTTCCCGCTCTAATGGCAACCTTCAAACCAATCACAGAGAAGACTGTGGCAACTGAAGATGATGAGGAAAAGGATGAAGATGAAGAAGAGGAAGAGGAGAAGATGAGGGGAATGAAAGAAAGGGGAAAACAGAGGAGAGCTCAGGTGAGATTAACCAAGTTTACACAGTGAACAAGGCGTCAGATTTTTTTAGTGTTTTCATTATTACTTCATGTTTTTACTGTGATTAAATGCTTGAATATTACATGTTGGAGGGTCAAAGACCAAGTGGCACCATTAGAATAATCAACGACTCATTTTCACATGTGGATCAAAAACTTAAACTCTTGAGTTTTTCTCTTTTTGTCTCCTGAAGTCTTCATTCCAGTGTGACGGGTCAGGACCTCCAGCCAGTCACTTTTCAGGAATGGACACACACACGTCTAATCAGAACAGACAAGACCAAGCTGCAGCTGTGCAATAAAAACCTCAGATCTATTCATTACAGTAATAATGAAACAAAAATAGAAATACAAGAATCTGTGAGAGAAAGTTGACATTTAAATAAAAGTGGGGATGTTTTGTTTTCCTCTCAGTTAAGTTTGAGGTTTTAAAGGGTCAATTGGTGCATTTAAAGACCCTCTGAATTTGCATTTTCAATATTGGTTCATTTCTTTTACATAGAGATTGTTTTGTTTCAAGAGAAAAATTAATAAATCAAAGTTCCTAGATGAAAATGATTATCAGGGATGCGATGAAGGTTACAGGAGAATCAGGTATTAAGTTGTGAGTTTGCACAAAGTCATATTGTTGTTTTGTATTTACAAGTTTTTTACTCGGCTCTGCTGCTGTAAGAAAAAATATGGAAATAATGGATTATTTTGTAATAAAGTAAACACTATCTTAAATTAAATTGTGTGCGTTTGTATGTGTTGCAGCCAGGGATCAGTTTGTTTCAACCAGGGTTTTTTTTTACTTTTTAGACATTTTTACACTGACCCCCTCGTTATTGTAACATTGATGAGCACAATGTAAATACTATGTAATAATATACTAGGTACTAGTTTGTAACGATAGAGATAGGCCACATTTATTCTTCTTTGTTTATTCTTGAGACCAGACTCGTGACCACCTGTTTGTTGTTATAAATGTAGCTTTCAAAGTCAACACTGGGGTTTCCAACCTTTCTTCACTTTCTTTTACTTCATTTCAGACTTCCAGGAAAATCTGAAGCTCAAATCAGAGTCACTTCTCTCTCTCTCTCTCATGTAGAGTCTACCTTCTATTCTCTAACTTCCTAAATCCTTCCCTTCTTCCTCTTTCTGTCACTACATTAGATATATTCATACACATATGGTATATCATGTTAAGAAACCAATGAATGAACTCAGACGATCATGAGGACAATGCTAAAATGTTCGCTGTAGTGTGTTCAGAAGAAACTTCATCAAGGTGTTTACAAAGTATCGTAAAGACTCTTGGCCCTTTGTTATTTCTGGGATAATTTCAATGCATGAATTTTGTCCTAAGGGTTGTTTTTTCCCTTTAAGTTGTTGTGGAATTAAAATATAAATTGATAAGAGTTTGTACCCAAAAGCTGATTTATATATTTTTTTATATCTACAGTTTATGTGTCGCTGTTTTCAGGTGATCTACTTGTATTTGTGAGATCAGATTTCCTAAAAAAGGAAGAGTGGCAGCACCACTTTTTTTTTTTTGTATGGCGCAGATACAGAGTGTAGGCACACCTGGCCTGCATCCCATAGTAGTCACGAGATATATTTTCTCAGTTCCTCATCAAACCATGCACAAAAAATAAGACAGAAAGCCCTATGAAGAGTAAAATAAAGATGAACATTAACATATTTAGTTTATCAATTGAATAGTGAAAGCTATGACAGAATCATTGTTTTGATTCTGCTGGAATAGTTGATATATTCATTAAATTTAACTACACTGTCAAATGTAACATGTTTCAATTTAAAAAATTATGTCTGCCTTAAAATTTTATGTCAGGTCAAAAAAATAAATCTTGTTGTTCAAACACCAACAGAAGTTACTTTGATTAAAAAATATGTCTTTTGGCAACTCTTGTTTTCATTTACTTACATTTTACTGTATTTGTTAGTTGACTTGACTTTTTCAGGTGGTTGTTTGAAACAGTTGATCTGTTTTATCTAAATTAAAGTCTTTACTTTTGTAAACCATAGAGTTCAGCCAATCAGTATGTGCCATGTTTGCTAATAGCTGATAGTACTCAAGTTCTCATATCCACTGCACTTATTCCTCTCTTATGGGGTACCTGTTATTTAACTATTCACAAAGGCATTCTGGGTATAACCTGAAAGCTGTAGCTTTACTAAACAGTTGGGAAGGGCCAAGCCAAGATGATTGTCATGTCAACGTTCATTACTGTTTATTTGGACAGAATTTCAGGAAGACAAACATTTTCTAATTGAGACAATGCCAATTTACGATTTAGTGTTATCACAATAACTTCAGTCATCTTTTGTCATATTGACTTAGAATAATCTGGTAGGATAGAAAATGTGTATTTTACAGTGTAAGTAATCAAGTATCACTGAGCGTGTTTGATTGATAAGTGGTAGGGATGAATTAAAAGTGTGTATATAAAAAAATTCAGTCGCTAAATCCTGTGTGAAACTCATCAAGTCTGGTTTTAATAAATAATTTCCAGTCTCAGTCAGAGAGGGTGGGGTCAAAAACAGGAACTGTGAAAGAGGATGTGTTTATCTGAAAAGACAGAAGCAGAAAAAATTGTGGTTGGAGAGGTTACAAGAGACTGGAAATGTAATCTAACAGTACAAACATTTGCATCAGCAAGAGGAGACGCTGTCCAGGTGTGTACAAGGTGTTTTTTTTTCTGTTTCTATTGTTTCCTCAAGTGATTATTATGTAAAATTGGAAAAGTTTTCAGCATACATTTTACTGTTAGAGTAATAAACCCAGAGATGTGTTCTTCAAGGGTAGTTTGATGAACTTGACAACCATCGTCCATCAGAGCACAGTATTTCAGCAGGCAGTTTGTCTGAGCTTAAACAGGTATCAGGTAGTTGTGAATCTGTTTTACATCTGTGTGTAGTGTCATCATGTGTGTAGGAGTTTAAAACTAGTAATAGATAAAAGAGATAAATGCAGAACATCAGGGGGTGTTCATGTTAATTGACATCGATAAGAATAATTTGTATAAAAAAGTTTTGTCCATTTCATCTTATGGGAGCTTCTACATTAAATTCATATTTCCCTATTAGCCTTTTTGTAAGTTTAGTGAAAGAGGTGGTTTTATGCATTTCTCACATTTTACAGTTAATAAAGTTGAAGTATTGGACTGAAGTGTGACTCATGGTAAAAGTTCCAAAAATGTGTTGCAAATAGGTGTTGGACTAATCCCTGGATGAGTTTGCCTGCTGTTTTGAACTCAATGTTGTGCATGAATTTAGGGAACTAAAAAAGGGAGGATCAGGTTTAACTGAGTGAATTTCATCAGAGTGTATGTCTATGGGTTAATGACGTGGCACCTGCTTTTTTTGTCTGAACCGGTTTAAAATGTTTTAAATATATGTATTACCCTATTTGAAAAATCTCTAACATGTTTTGTATTCAGTGACAAAATCATAAAAGCATTTGCACTTCTATTTTTATCATAATATACAAACAAATGATGTCCAAATATATCAAGGAAAAAAAATTTGGAGACTTAAATTTTGAAACCACTTAAAAGACATCAACCAGACACATCTTTCTCATATACGCAAATAAAGTTGCTTTTTTAACCACTGTAATGTATGGGCCACTTTTTGGTATCATGTAGGGCAACTGCCCCAAAACAGTGAACCATAATTTTTTATCCGCACAAGCCTGTCCTTCTTAAACTGTTTATTTCATCACTGTTACTTGTTGAACAATTAGTAATGTTGAAGAAATTTATTAATTTTGAGCCAAATGTGGTCACCCAAAAATTACTTCTTTCAAGGCTGTCATTTTAATTCAACTTTAAAAATACTTGAATCTCTTAACTAGGTTATTTTTTGCACTAATGCATTTGTATACTACATTCCAAATGTTTGAACAATGGCAGTATGTACGTCCTTATTTGTAGTATTTTAAAAACAGCCTATCCAAAAGTCTTATCTTCCAATGACCCTCATATGATTCACCCAGTGAGAAATGGATGATGTATCCGAGGACGACCTCTGCTGGCTGCAGTTGGATGATTTCAGGATGCTGCTCATCAAAAACATTGATCCCTCCAGAATCACTCCGTACCTGCGACAGTGTCAGGTGAGCTTCATCAAGACTCCTTTTTAACTCTTCATCATTTTCTTCTCTCACTGTTAACATGTGTCCTTATTCTCCACATTACCTTTCACCACTGAAACCTTTTCACACATGAACTCCTGACATTTTCATGATAACATTAGAACAGGCAGGTCGTGATATTTTCAAGTCCCCATTTACCATCACCACTACATGTACAAATATTCACAACACAAATACATCAAGAGAAAACAACAAGGTTTCATTGCTTTCTTTATAGATCACCAAATCATATGAAAAACATCATCACCCCACCCCATGCATTCAGATTTTTACCAGCTGCATCCACATTTTAACTCATTAGGAGTTCTTGTACACTTTTTTGGGCAGAATTTGCAGAAAAAAAGTCAGCAGAAAGTCAACGTTCATATGTAAAAGTTCAGATCTACTCACGAAAACTTTTTCTCAGTTTCTCATTTGGCTGCAACCTCCTACATTTTCTGCTTTTTATTTGGCTGCTGCACCAACACTGCAACCTCTGCAAGTGCCAAAAACTCCTCCTCTTTTATTCCTAAACTGAACTCTCTTCCAATGAGTTATCATTCCTTAGCTCTGCCAGGGCCATCTCCTCTCACTGTTACTGTAACTTTAGCTTCTTCATCTCTTTCCCCTTCATCCATGCTGTAAATCATGCTGTAGATGTTGATTGGTTGTTTTGTGGTGTTTGCTACCAGGTGATCAGTGCTGAGGATGAGGAGCAGCTCTTCAATGACCCCGCTCTTGTTGTCAGGAGGAGGAAAGTCGGTAACTCAAACTCACATCACCAGCTGAGACTGAGAGCTCTGTCTTAACCTGATAATGCAGGATATTTGCTGCAGTGAAAAACTGAACCCATGCTGCATTCATTTAAAGTGGCTGAAAGAATCTCACACACAGCATTTTACTTGCTCTTGACATCTGATGTTGTACAAAAAGCCTCCATCGAGAGTAACGGCTGACCCTTGTACTCTTCTCCGGTGTTCACCTTTCACAGGGGCCCTGCTGGACATCCTGCAAAGAACAGGGGTCAAAGGTTATACTGCTTTCTTGGAAAGCCTGGAGCTGGATTATCCTCAGCTGTACAGCCGCATCACTGGGAAGGAGCCCAACAAGACTTTCAGCATCCTAATCGGTCTGTTTAACCTTCAGTTTGCTCACCTGTTTGACTGACATCACTGCTGTAACAGCACGTTTGTCTCTTATTTCAGACACTGCAGGTGAATCTGGTCTCACCCAGTTTTTGATGTCAGAACTCAGTCGTATGCAGAGGGCACTGCAGGATGAGAGGAGGCGTCGCCAGCAGGCCTGCTCTGTAGCCAAGGAGCAGGTCAGTTACTTTAAAGGGACTGTGAGGACTTTGTAAGTGATCTTGAAAAAGTCTCATATCTAGAAATATGCCTGATCATAATCCCTAATTTGAAATAAGGTTATCAACTCTATGATAGGTTGTTTCTAAATGCTAATTCATTGTATGTGTTTGTTTATGTCGTGTACAGGAGGTTTGGTCTCGGCAGCAGCAGCTGAGAGACCGAGAGCTGAGAAAGCTGACGGAGCGCATACACAAGATTCGTGAGGAGCGTGAGCGGCTCGGCGAGGAGGTGAAACAGCTTAGAGATCACAACTACAGTCTGATGGCGGACATCAACACTCTGAGCCAGGAGAGGAGCAACGCCATGCTGGCCAACAGAGACCTGCAGATAGAGGTCAGCTCAAACCTGCTCAGCACCAAATCAGAACTGTATGTTATCCTGACCTTTGACCTTTGACCTCTGTATGTCTGTTCAGGTGGAGCGTTTGAAACACACGGTGCTCAGAGCTGAGAGTCAGACTCGCCTGTTGAGACGACGAACAGTGAGACCGTTGCAGGAGGTGGAGATCAAACCCCACTTTTCACTAACAGTTTACACCAATCTGATACCTTTCCAAACTGTTATACTAACTTTTATAATTGTGCATTTTCAGAGCAGGAGCCTGGCGCTGCCTCCAGGGACCTTCTTTCAACCAAACAGACTGGAGGACAACAAAGAGGAGAAACAGGAGGTGAAAAAAGAGGAGAAGCAGGAAGTGAAAATGGAGGAGAAGCAGATGGAGATCCAACAGCAGCAGGAGCAGATAAAGAAAGAGAGTCTGACTCTCCCTCCAGTGAACCTCCTCTCCACTGTGTTTAGACTGAGACAAGATCTCCACAGAGCAGAGGAGCAGAGAGCCAGGGTAAGGAGGGGATGAGGAGTAAAGAAAACACAGGACAAAACAGAATTTTCAACATCCAGTCCATTCCATTAATAACAGACACCCATCAGAAAGTGCTCAGTTTGCTTCCTATTTCACAATAAAAGCCCTCCAGGGAAGTGTAGCGACGTGTTCTCTGAACAGCAGAACTGCTTTAGAGAAAAACAGGGAAAAAGCAACATTTCAAAACAAAAAGAGGAACAGGTTGGAAAAGAGGAAGGCAGATCGAGCATCGGATGAAAGGACCCCTCTGTGCTCATGATAGTTTTTTGTATGTTAAAGAGGAATGTGTGTTTGGTATCATCTTCATGAGACACATCTTTAAAGCTGGAATATAGAAAATATATAATCAAATCAGCAATAAAACAGTAAAAAAAAAGATAAAAACAACATAAATAAAATAAGACGGTGGATAAATCAAAAGAGGAAGACAGATGATAATAACAGAAAAAACAAGTTAAAATGAAAATGATGAATAGCTAAAAATATTAATTTTTTTCAAACGATAAAAGTAAACTGGTTGAACGATAAAATACAGCAGGATGGGTTAGAAGTGAAGTCAGTTAGACTATGATTTGTGACTTCAATCTCAAAAATTAACCCATGTGTCAATCTACCAGAAGTCCCAGACTAAGAAATGAGATAAAATGTTCCATTTTCAAAATATAAACTGTGTGAATCACAGTGAAATTCAATGAAGCTTTAAAGCTGATCTGATCAGACTGGTCAACTTGAGTAATGTGTCAGTTAAAGTCATACAATTTACAGTTAAGTTGATATCTTCTATTGACAATTCAAATGCTTAATTGTTGTAAACGTACCACAATCTAGTTGTTTGACATCTTGTTTGACAACATTTAATATTTATTCAAAAGAAATTGCTGGGATGTTTATGTTGTGTGGATTTTGGTGCTCCCCTGTGGACAAAGTAAGGACTAAGTCCAGGTAATCTAATATAAGGCCAACCCTGTTATGGTTTAATAAAGAATACAAGACAAATGTGAAATCCTGGTAAAATTGAAGATTTTATTCTTTGGGTGTTTTGTATACAGACTGAATCAAATACTTGGACAGTATGTCAGGTTCTGCAGTGAGACTGAATGTTTGATTTCAGTGCCTGGAGGAGAAGGAAGAGCTGGAGCTGCGGTGCGCTCAGCTGAAAGGAGATGCCAGGATGTACCGTCAACGAAACAAACAAACCCTCAGACAGCTCGAGGAGGTGATCAAAGAGAGGGACAAGGTGAGGAGGAGAAGAAGCCTTCATGTGTTTTGGCTCAAGCATCAGCACATTCTCCTGGTTTTATGTAGTGTATGTGTTGTTGATGTGTTTACAGTGAGGTCTCTGGTTTGTGTTTCAGGCCCTGTCGTCACGGGCGGAGCAGCAAGAGGAGGCGCGGCTCCTCCTGCAGGAGAAGGATCAGTACAGAGAGCAGGTTCGACAGCTCACTGAGCAATCTGATAAACTGGAGCTCCAACTGCTGAGGACGCAGGGGGAGGAGCTACAGCTGAGGACACGCCTCCGCAGACTCACCTGCAACACTCACCAGGTAAGGAGGAGCAGGTTGTGGAGGTGTTGGAGATGATGTCATGATAATGTCATGATGATGGTTTTCTCACTCAGGGGGAGAGGAGTGTGAGCAGTGAGGAGGAGGAACAAAAGAAAAATGATGTTAAAGGTGAGGTAATGTCATGTGACCTGAACTCCATATCACACTGGGTCATGTGACCTGTTTTGATCATGTGACCTGTTGTAATCAGGCAGCAGTGAGGAGGTCCGCAGTGGGACTTCAGGGGAGAATGAGGAGGCTGCAGCTCTCCAGCAGCACAGCTCTACTCTGGGGGGAGCTTCAGGGCCTGAAGAGAAGCCCAGCAGTGTGGCATCATGGGTAAAATACCTGAGGTTTCAGAACATGTCTCATGTTCTCAGGTTATAAAATTTCTAAACTGAACCTGCTCTGCATTTTTTACCTGTCTCCCCACTTTTCACTCTGTCACTCTGCAGGAGGAGGAGACAAACGGCTCCCTCACATCTTTGACTCGACCTAACTTCTTTTACCGCAGGTCAGACTACATTTCGCCCATATAATTTTGCCTTTTTATACTTTTGCCTTTTTATACTTTTGAGGTCACCAAAATATCAATCTGAGCTTCTTTGTGTTTACTAACACTAGGAAAAGGGCCCTGAGGTCCAAACTCAACTGTAAGGAGTTCACAGTCAGTAACCAAGACGACAGCAGCGCCAGCTCCATCACAGACTCTGACTGAACCCAAACATAAGAGCTTTGATATTGAAAAAGAAAGAAGAATTGTTCTTAAGGTTATCCTTACAAAGATGGTGTGTTCAAAGCAGTAGGTTTCTCAAACTGCCCAAGAATTGCTTTGCACCCTAGTGTAACACTGTAATGATGTCTTATGGCAGTACGATTAGTTAATGTGACAAAAAGGTATGAGTAATGAAAACTAAATGGGGTGTCTGAACCACCTTTTGAATGTCCTACTCACCATCTCATCATAAAATGTTCTGGGAAATTGACCTGTTTGTTTTTAGCATTGGAAATAAAAAAACTCTGAACACCCTACAGGAAATAGGGTCTGTTATTACAAATGTGTTTAAAGAAAGGATTCGGTCTGATGAAACTGCAATTTCTGACATTAATTCTTAGTTTAATTGAAAAATTAAACTAAAATTTAATGTCAGATGTAGGTAAAATTTTGGGTTTATTCTAATGATTTTAAACACCAAACCAGAATACTGAATTTAAAGTTAGATTTTTAATATGTGGCAGAAAAATGTTTTTTTCTTGGCTAACCTTCCAACTAAAAATGTTTTTCCAGATGATTATATAAATTAGTAATTCTACATCAGATTTAACTAAGTTTGAGGGGGGAAAATAGCCCAGTGAAGCTTGAATTGCAATAAAAAGGATCAATGCAAAACACAGGACTGGAAATACATAAATGAAAAAAATGATTAAAAAACTTTATTCTAGAGCTGAATATACTAAATAAAATAATAACAATGTAGAAAAAACACCTGACAGAGTTCTAGTAGAAGTACATTTATACAAAAACTGGGGTTCAATGACATATTGTTAGTTTTACAATTTATTTTTTACGTTTTTAGGTAGAAAAATCTTACCTCAACCCATTTGGGTGTTGAGTTTTCAGGTTGTACGATTTTGTGAGCGGACCGCGAACGTCTCAGCAGTTCCCGAATCCTTGTTGCTATGGTGACTACAGACGCCCAGACTGCTCCAATGATGTGAACATTGACCGTTACAGTTTAACGAGCTGTTTTATTGTTTAATCCAGTTTTTATGTGAAAATAGAAGAAGCACAACAGGCAGAAAAGTACCATTGTTTTAAAAACAGTCACAGACCCGATTTAAACTTCTTCCTGCCTCCTGAACGCGACTCTCACGATGTGTGAGAGCAAAGCGGTACCGAGCGGGAAGGTTTACCGACAACTGTTTGACGCTCAGGTGAGTCATAGCGAGACAAACTATACGTTTGATACTGTTTAAGATATTTATTGGTATTTATGATAAAACGCAGCACTAAGCTACTGACATTATTCTGCTGCACCAACCTGTCAACATGTTGGCTATGCAGGAAAACAGGCTTTAACTGTTTAGCCCAATTCCGCCAGTTAAAAAAAATAAAAATGAAAACTTGACTGTTGAGAATTTTCTTTTGCCCAAATTAAGTCAAAATTATGAGGGGAAAAAAGGTCAAAACTTTGAAACAAAAAGTTGAAATCACGAGAAAAGAAGTCAAAATATGAGATAATAAAAAAAAAAAAGAGATAAAAAGTCAAATTATGAAATAAATTGAAAAAAAAAGAACTAAAAAGCTGAATTTTGACTTTTTATCTTATTCTTTGTTTGTAAAAAAAAAAGAAAGAAAAAAAAAAGAAAAAAAAGAAGAACAAAAGAGTAAGAACTAAAAAGCTGTAATTTTGACCTACCTATTTTAACCTTTTAACTCTTTATCTCAAAATTACAACTGAATACGGGGAAAAATGCTCAACAAAGGGAGTTTTTTATTTTAATATTATCAGCTGGCAGGAATTGTTGTCCATTCATTATCCATTTTTGCATTAAAGAAAATGTTAAATTGAAACAGATATAAATGTTTTAAATCATTAAATGGGTTATGGAGCTACTTTGTCGTCTGTGAGTATCTTTGGGTACATTTGCTGTATTTCTTGCAAAAAGAAATTAAATTAAAAACTTATTTAAAAAAAAAAGGGGGGGGGGGATCCTATATTTGAGTTTGTAGAGTATGATCACCCTCATTTATGTTGAAGCACCAACTTTCCTGGACAGGCACAATCCTTAAAGGCTCAACTGGAGGTATCACACAGTCGTTGGTTATTATGTAGTGATTATTGTTGTTTTTGTGTTTTAGGTTCAGCTCTCCCGGTCTTTGCTGGCAGGGCGGAGGGATGCAAGGACGGAGTGTCTGTCTGCTGAAGACAGCAACACTCACTGCAGTACAAACAGCAGGTAGATAAACAGATGGACATTCAACACATCGAGGGCTGGGTAAATAATGGCAAATTAGATTATATCACAATAAGGCCTGCTGCAGTATCCTAATTATTAGATAATTTATGTTCTAAAACCCTCAACATAGTCCTGCTCAATCAAAGAACCAAACTGTTGAACACTGCATTTGTAAGAGCAACAATCTAAGTCGTGAAAAGTGGCAAAAGTGTCAAGAAGTAGCAATAAAGGTAAGCTTTTTGGTGGCAAGTACAGTCAAAAAGCAGCAAATACTGAACAGTGAGATAAAACTTAGAAAATAGCCAGAGGGTAGCAAAATATGGTCCTAAAATGGCAAAAAAAAAAAAGGAGTAAAAAGTGACAAAAATGGGCAAAAAGCAGTGAGGAGTAGCAAAAACTGTGATATTGGGAAAACTAATCCCAATTAGATTATTTCTGTAAATTGTTTAGCCCTCAACTGAGCCATTCTTTCTCTTTCCCTTTTGTCTCTCTTTCCTTTTTGACTGTTACTGTTGGGTTACTATATCCTCTCTCCAGCAGGGGGCAGCAGGTTGATGATGCTGATGAAGTGGATGATGTTTGTAGACTCCCTGACTCTGTAGGTTTGTATCTCTGAGCCCACAAATGCTTATTAACTGTTACAGAGTTAGTCTGGATTTATTTATAACAGTAACAGAGAGCTCCTGCAAATATCCAGCTGACAGGTGGAGTTATGAACGTAATTTCAAAAAAGACCTGAAGACTGATTATATGTTGACATAAAGTTGTGTTCACCTCTCTCCCCTTCAGTTGTTTCCCGTCCAAAATCTGACATTGTTGAACGACTGACCGAGACAAAAAGCAAAAACCACAAAGAAGCCCTGACACAGCTGAACAAAGATCTTAGTGAAATCACTCAGGTATCCTATATACAGTCTTAAACGTACGCAAAAACTGCTGCTTTATGCCTGAACTCACCTGTTCAGTGTTTTTTTCAGGTGTATGAGACTCGGGTGAGGACTGTCAGTGTGGAGCTGCGGTCCTCTCTGCAGAACCTGGACCACAGCTTGAACATCCTGAAGGACAGAATGAAAAACCTGGAGCACCTGGAAAACGTCACACTGCAGGTGTGCAGTTTTTGTTGTGTATGGAAGACACACCTTCCTTTATCAATGTTTTAATACCTGGTTCGAATTTGTGTATTTGTGTGTGTCCAGGACGCAAATCGTCTCTGGGAGGAAGTGGAGGAAGCAGGGACAAGAAAGAAGAACAGAATCATGGAGCTGAACCACAAACTGAGTGAAGCTGAGGACAAACGGACCAACCAGGTCATCAGAGTCCAAATGTTTGACTAGTTCATTGAAGTTTGGTACAAAAGATTCGGGACAGTTCTGCACCCAAAATTATTTCACAACTCAAATTTTGTCGACAAATTCCATCAGACCAATGTTCCTGAGCACGATAATTACAAATCTGTACCACTAGATATCAAAAGACAAATCACATCTTTTGATAGGCTAAATGAAAAGTGCATGCATGCAGAGAAAAATAAACAAACTAATCAGCGACCGTCTTTTTCTTACAGATCAGAGCGATGCTCAAAAAATACTGTGCCCTGTTGGAGAGGATAAACTTTCTGCAGCCAGCTGATGTCCACAGACTCATCCACGATGAAGCCACTGTAACTCATCACAACCTTTAACCTTAAACTTTTGACCACTGACTGCTCATTTAGATAGATGACACACTTCAGAGTACAAAAATTGAAGTACAAATACTCCTTCTATGGGTGCTGAAGCTGTCCATCATCACCCCTTTTTATGTCAACAAATGGCTTTTAACATGAAGCCCCCCACAAAGACAGTCACAAGGACAGACAATTAGTGTTAGAATTAGTTTTGATGACAGAAACAATGGACGAAATTCTGGTTTTATAGTTTTCACCCATGTTCTATCTTTTAATATGTAGGATGCAGACTTTGTAGTTCACACTGCAGCCAGCCAGCAGATTGAGCACCAACATCCTGGCTTCACTTTAAGAAAAACAGCAGCCCATCTTTTCATTGTCTATGCGTCTAACCTCTTAATACGAGCCTTGGGTCGCTGAATATCTTCATCATTTGTGTCTCAGATGTTGAATCAGTCTCTGCTGGCGAACAGAAGAAGCGTGGCCCGTCTGGTGCTGCTTCTCCAAGAGGAGTACCTGCAGCAGGAGTATCTGCTCCGTCTGCACTGGGAGGACTGTCTGAGCCGCTGGAGGAGCGGCAGAGTCAGAGAGATTCTTGATTGCTTCAGGTGAGTAAACTATGGGAGCCCATTTCTGCCAGTTAGAAAAGACAAAAAATGAAAACCTGGCTTTGTTGAGAAATATTTTTGCCCATATTACATCATAGTTTTGAGGAAGAAAGTCTAAATTATGAGACAGAAGTAGAAATTATGAGTTAATTAAGTCAAAATTTATGAGCTAGACAGTCAAATTATGACAAAAAGTCAAGATTAAGGAATAACAATTCGTAATTATGAGATAAAAGTGGAAATTACGAGTCAAAATTATGGGCAAAAAACACCCTCAACAAAGCCAGTTTCTCCTTTTTTCCTTCTGTTTTTACTGTTTTAAATGGGCCTCTATAGTGGAGGACTGACATAACAAGAGAAACAGTTAAAACCTTATGAAGCAGTTATCAAGCTGTTATTCAACCACGTTTTAAGCATTCACTTTTTTTTTTTACATAGGATCATTCTGAGACAGACTGGTTTAAAGAGGGGGGCTTATACCTGATCTAATTTAATGGGTTTGTTCTTCTGTACCTTTACAAACAGGTGTGAATTGTTTTTGTTTGCTCTTTGCAGCAGTGACGTGAATCAGGAGCCAGCGTCAGCTCATCAGGTCGTTCAGAAGATGAAGAAAACTCAACAAGAACTGATAGAAAAACGCAGGGACATCGTCAGCAACATCTGGTATCATTGATAAACTCCTTCAGTTTTTCTGATGATATATACTGTTTCGTTGTATTAGCTTGGATATTGGAAAATCAGCGACAGAAATGAAGCTCATAAGCAATTCTGACGGACCCATCAGTGTGTAGATGATTATCAGATGGGACTTGTCCTTCAACCATGTAATCAGTCCTCATCCCTCATATTCAATGTGACTGTTTCAGCTCTTTGGTCCCACCCTCCTGCTCCATTTCTCTGGTCTCTGATTGGTTCAACCAACTTACAGCTGTTAATGAACAAATTGGTAAGTATCTTAATCTTTTGATGTTTTTATGAAACCTGTCCCCTGTTTTTGAGGTACAAGTATCTCAAAATACATAAAACTAAAACACACCTGAAATGCACTGACTGTGTGTTTGACTGTGTGTTCAGACAGTTTTCATGCTGACTTCCTGGATGAGCTGCATGGTTGTTATGAGCAGATGCGGCAGGATCGATTGAGTGAGATGGAGCACTGTAAGGTAAAAACACAAAGATCCAACATGTCTAAATGAACTTGAGGCTGGTTAAAGAGCCAATGGCAAAATATTTGGCATTGGCAAAAATTATTTGGCAAATCTTTAATGGGTGCCACCCATGTACTTTGCTCTGCTGCTTGTTCAACAAATGAATGTTCCTTACAAATGTGACTTGTATTTTTCCTGTAGGAGGCTCTTTCAGCTCTGCAGCTCTCTGAAGAGGAGGTCAATGACTTTGTCAGCTCCAAACTGTTCCCCTTGATCGGCCAAAACCAGAGTCTAGAAGAGGAGCGACTGACTGCTTTTAAAGTGAGTCACACAAACATCACTGACTCTCACTGTTAACCTTTAAGATTGTATCTGTCTGAGTGTGTGTGTGTACCTGTTTGCCTGCAGGAATGTCGTGAGTCCCTGTCCTGCCAGGCTGTGAGTCTGAGCAGGTGTGTGTTTATCCTGATTCGAGGAGCAGCGCTGCTTTGGGAAACACACAGCAGCAGGTTAAAGACCAGAGAAGATGAAATACAACAACACTTGGATGGTCTCAGGGACTCACAGGAACAAGTCATACAGGTCAGACTTTAGGCTATGGACTTTTTCACAGGTGACATAAGATACAGGAAGAACTTTTAAGAGCCTGTTTGCATGTAGCAGGCTTTCCCATGATGCTTTGCTGTTGTGTTGTCAGAGGAAAAGGATGCGTTTGGATCTCCTGCTAGGTGCACTCCGGCAGGAGGGAAGTGAAAGTGCTCTGAAGACGTCTCTGGAAAAAGCTGCTGTCGTCCTGCAGGAGGTTCAGCAGAGGTACAATGCTAACCCAGTGTGGAGATAATAAGATTTTAGTCACATAATTTTCAAACCTGTGTTAACTTACGCCTTCCTGTGCATGCGCAGCTGCAGGCAGCATGCCACAGATCAATGTCAGCTGTTGGATCGTCTCCCTTCACTCCTCCTGGAAGAGCTCCTCACCTTCAGCAGCAGCCTCAGCTCTTTTTACCACCTCAACAACACCTACAGAATGGTAACCATCACACCTCAGACACTCCTACATAAGCCTGTAACCTCCATCCGATGACAGATCAGTGAAATGTACAGAAGTGTTCAGAATTTTACAAACACTGGGAATCTCTAACTGAAGGATCATTATGACTGCTAATGTGGTTTGCTCTCTATAAATTTGAATATTATTGTTGTGTAATTTTCATCTTCAAACTTCTGGAGGGTCAAAATCACCTGCATTTCACTGAAATGTAAAACCAGAGTGATTACTATCCACAGGTCTGTAATAAAAATCTGATGTATGATAAATGATGCTGCTCCTCAGAGTCCAGAGGAGCTGCAGAAAATCCACCCATCACTGATCACCACCTCAGATCAGGGTCAGTATATCCTTTGTATTTTTTTAAATGTTTATGCCACTGAACTGGATTTGAACTGATCTTTCTCTTTTGTGCAGAAAACAGCGAGGACGCTGAAACAGAAAAACCAGGAGAGATGTCAGAGAATCAGCCAATCAGCAGTCAGATTGACACAAATGTCACCCAGCCTTCTGAGGATTGGCTGTCTGAGGTAATGCTGTGATCAATAAGCTTATCTTTAATCCACAGACACATGAGTAACTGTTGTATGTGTGCGCAGGCGGAGTCTTCACTACGCGACCTTTGTGACATCAGCAATGAGGTCACATTTTCCTCATCCAGTGGTACAGTGTACAATGGCCCCGCCTTCTCATGCCCCGACCCAGACGTGCCGAACAACCTGCAGCAGGAAACACACCTGACCCTGTTTCCTTTAGAGCTGCTGACACACCAGCTAATAAAGTACACACACACACAAGCACACACACAAAGCATGACAACAAAAGAACGCCACCTGGAGTTGATTGTGTGTGTTTTCATCATCTAGGATTCGAACTTTTATCATGAACTACCTAGAGGGGCACTTCCATGATATCCTCACCTCAGCTGTTACCACGCTGACACTCAGGAAGGAGGTGCTGCAGTCAGAGCTTGAACTCCACTTGAAGCAGCTGAACTGCCAGCACATTCAGACCCACATTTACCAGCCTCGCCTGGGTAATGACCACACGGAGAGCCAGAAACTTTTTTGTTGAGCTGATGCTGTAAATGACAGTTTAGAGTGTCTCACTTTTCTCAACATAATCAAACCGGTGTCTTTCTATCTGTTCTCAGCTGAGTTGCAGCTCCACACACAGCGGGTTGATTCTCACTGTGAGGAGGTGTCTGACGTCTTGGCCTCCTGCAGGGCGGGGCTGCAGGATCTTCAAACCTCCATCAATAAGAGAAACGCAGAGTTCTCCACCATAGTGTCCAACATGGAGAGCAAAGTCATGAAAGCTGACAACAGTCAACGGTAACAGCAGCTTCATGGTCACTTTATTTCGTTTCCAAACATCATTTCACACATCAGTTCTGTCTCTGTCCATCTTTAGTCTGGAGGCTCTGGGCTCCACCGTGCAGGACTGTCAAGATAAACACATCAAAGACACCCAGGAGCGTCAGACCACCTACAGAAACACTGTTCAGAAAAGACTGGATGAAGTCAGACACAAAACAGCACAGCTCCTCAGTTCCTTCAGGTAACTCTTGGAACGCTTTCAGGTTATCCAATCAGGATGGAGGATTTATTTAAGCTGTTTTTTTCTCCTCCTGCAGGTTGTTCTGTGAAGGAGGAGATTTCAACCCTCGGGAGGTGAAGTTATTTCAAAAGAGGTTGAAGGAGAAAACCAAACAGATCAGCATGGAGGAGAAGTCCATTTACTCTGAGCTGGAGAGGTTTGAGTCCAAGAATTTACTGCAGGTTTGACTTTATTACAAAGATTTAAAATTCATTTCAGTATTACTATAACACCAAACCCTTTGTCAGTCTGTTTGTTTGTTTGTTTATGTTTTCCTCCAGGTGAAGAAGGTGTCCGGTTGTTTCGAGGAGACTCTCTTCATCCTGAAGTATGAGATGAAGTTCACGGAGAGGATCAGGAAAGTCATCAATTTCACTAAAGTTAACATTAAAGCAGAGGTACGTGTGTTTTTATCTGACTTCCTGTCTCTGTGTCAGTTCACCTGCTTTTAGATAACATGTTTACACCGTGCAGGCTGCGAGGAGTAACCAGCAGCAGGACGCCATCAATAACAGGTTGGAGGATCTGAGGAGGATGATGGAGGACACACAGGTACAGACTGTTTTAACACTGCATTAATACTGTAAGACATGAAGAACACCTGTACTTATACGGTCTGTCTGCAGGTGACTCCAGATCAGCTGTACTCCTTTCTCTCATCAGTCTGGGAAGAATTTAGGACACGTTCTCAGTACCTGGAGCTTCCATTGGTACGCTGATCTACTTTCTTCAGCTACTCTGCCACTTTGTTTGCATCAGAGGCTTTGTGTTGTTTTGTTGCACTGTGACCTAAAATGTTGACTATCTTTATTTTTGAGACAAATGTCAAAAATGTGAGCTAAAAAGCTGAAGTATTGACTATATCTCATATAACTGACTTTTTCTCCTCAAAATTATGATGAAACGTGTGAAAAAAAAAGGCTTTTCTCGTTGTGTTAGGACCAAATTTTGCGAGAAAGTCTGTCAGTTCGCCCCAAGTCTAGGAAGCAGGTCCATTCAGCGCCCCCTGCTGGTTTACTGCAGCCAAGCAGGAAAGGTGCTTACCTCCTCAATGACCCTGTCATGGGGGTCATCAAATACCTCAACAGGTGAGGGGGGTTGTGACTGTGACTGAGGCAAACAACCAGGAATCATCACACTGTTCAGCCACTAGATGTTTGTATTCATAATTTTTTGTTTTCACACCAGGTTCGGTACAGTCCAGGATGATACGACGGACGCAGCAGAGAAAGAAGAACAAGGAAACATTGCTTCTGGTAAATCTAAACCGTCTTTCAACTTCTTTGAGTAGAAAGCTCCTGAATTCAATCATTCCCAACTATAACTGTATTTGATCCACACATCTGTTTTTTTCTGCATTGGTTCAATGAAAAACATGTTTATGCCTATCTACAGAGGCCCTAGAAGGCCACAATTTTCTACAATAAATGTTCTCTGCTATTTTGAGATGACGAGTTAATTTCAGTTGTTTTCCTGAGATAAAGAGAAAAACAACTTATCATGTTTTTCTCATTATCTAAAGACAACAAAGCTGCTATCGGACCTTTTGGTGTTTGGGCTTTGGAAGCCTGAAGCTCCTCAAGTTCAATTAAACATTAACTTTTTGATGCAATTTGACGTATTTCAAAAATTAACAGGAATCATCAAGACAGAAAAGACCGATTTGCATTCATGGATTTGTAGCATCAGTCATTTGCAATGAGAACCTGAATTTTCAACGTGCTATTCAACATCTCAACACATCATAGATGCAA
Source organism: Thalassoma bifasciatum (assembly GCA_008086565.1). Classification (NCBI taxonomy): domain Eukaryota; kingdom Metazoa; phylum Chordata; class Actinopteri; order Labriformes; family Labridae; genus Thalassoma; species Thalassoma bifasciatum. The sequence goes on along the minus strand of RPOG01003116.1, from coordinate 48,012 downwards.
CAGATTATAAAGCCTGGTTGGTGTGCCTGCATTTATCTGAAGCACTAGCCCATTAATCGAGAAACAAGCTTTGTTTTCTTGAGAGAATTGGAAAAACAAGTCAACTAAAAAAATAAGTTCAACACTTCCTTGATACTTAAAAACCCAACAAATTTACATTTTCCCAAGTCATAATTTACTTGTGAACTTGTGTGAAGACTCTGAATAATAATCGTCTCTTTACCACTCTTGGATGAATCAGCAACTAAAAGAGAAAAAAATTAGATGCAGACATATGTGCTGGCACATTGAGACGTGTTTTAGGCCAAAATCACATATTTGAACCAGCTTTTGTTTGATTAATACAGTGGAGAATAAAAAACAGCTAAAATATAGACGTTTACAGCCTGGAACAGAAAATGATTTTGGTCTGAATTTCTTTCTGTGCTCTCAGGTCAGAGCTCTGTCCAGCGTCTTCAGCTGAGGAGATCTTCCAGATCAGTGAGCAACCTCAGGTGGAGCCCACACATGCAAACAGAAACATCAGGTATTGGTAGTTATTTGTTTTCAGTTTATAAACTCTGCATCTGTTTTTGTGTCAGTGTTGGAGGCCCCAGGTCCAGCAGGTCGGACAGAAGGTTCCAGGTTTTCGGCCCCAAACCAGATCCAGAACAGACGACACCGTGAGTCTGACCTGCTGATCCGACTGAAGCCTGGTGGAGGTTTCTCTGTCTCTGATCGTGTGTGTGTGTGTGTGTTACAGCTCTCTCAGCTCCGCAGTGAACTCTCTGCTATGGACAGCCAACAGTGCCATCCTGCTGGACGCTGAGGTAACAAAAAGTTTGAGGAGCATGTGTGAGTCATTCAGAGGGAGAATCCAACTCAAACTAAAGTATTTCATCAATGCTGAACTCTTTGCTGAACTCTCAGGATTTCTACCAGAGTAAACGGGGAAGCAAGTTCCTCTTGGTTCCTGATAATCTGGATCAATGGGCTGAAGAAACACAACAAGGGCTGCTGGGATATCAGGAACAGGCGAGGAAGCTCCTCAGCTCGAGCAGAGAGGGTAAACAAAAACATATTTGTGCTTCATTGAGATGGACATGATGTGTCTCAGGCAGCTTTGTGGGGTCAAGTGAGGATGAAAAAATTTCTGCAATTTAAAAAAAGTCTCCCTCTCTGTTTGTCTGTCAGAGGTGGTGATCCAGTTGTCCTTTTTGGTCGAGCTGCTCAAATTGTTACCTAAAGTTCTGATCATCAGCTATGAGCGGCGACAAGAGGCGGGGTTAAGAGATGGAGTGGGCGGAGTCAGGGTGAAGCTGGAGGAGACGCTGACAACCAGTGAGAAGGAGAAGGTGAGAATGACCCTTTAAAAGCAGGTAATTACTTCAGATCCGAATTCAGCGCTCACTGTGTCTCTTTACTGTGTCTCTCAGAGTGAAAACCTCCGTCAGCTGAGAGCTTCTCTGACAGACGACGAGCTTCAGACACTGAACGCCAGAGAGGAACTCAGACAGCAACAGCTGCACAGCGCCATCTGTTCAGCACACCTGGAACTACAGGTACAGTCCTTTCTAGAGTCAGAGTTGCTTTTGAACCATTTGATACATCAGGATAAACTTGTGCTAAGTTCCTATTTTGATTTATTTTACAACTAGGAGCATCATGAGGCATAGCAGAATGTGTAGGTGAGAGCGAATGCATTGAAGAAACAATCTCTAATTTCCTGAAACTATCAAATACATCAATAACTTTTGCCTTGAAAATCCAGAAAAACCTTTTTTAGAAGTTTTGTGCATCTGAAAGAACAATATGTTAAACAAAACATAAATAAATATGAGTCTTGTTACTGATGGATTGATTCCCTTTTTAGCACAGAAGAAAAAGCATCAATATGAATTTTACTCTACTTCAGCTGAAAAACTCATTATAGGAGCTTCAACACAGCTGGTAGCCGGGTGACAAATCAATTTCTTTTTCTTTTGAAAGTCTAATCTTTTCTTCCTGACATATCTTACTTTTCTCAAAAAAAACTTTGCAAGAATGACAGCTATAAAGAAATATGACGTAAAACCCAATTTTAAACTTCTAATAACTAATTATAGAAGAAACTTTGCAGAAAAAAGAGGACTTGAACACAAAGTAGCCCAATAATAACTTCATATCACTGCAGCATACAAATGAGAGAAACATTTCTATGAGGTGAATTTATTTTGAATCTTGACTACAGCCCCATATAAATGGATGGAGGAGTTTTTTTTACCTATCCTACAGGCAGTCACCAGGGGGAGCAGTTTTTTGTGGTGACCTCACTTCGAGCCCAGTGAGATGACAGTCCAAAGCCAGGACAAGTATAATCAGAAAAATTAATTATTTTTATACAATTACTTATATTTGGTAGTTTTTCTCTGTTCTTGGAGTGTCCTACTCTTCTGTGTGCATATGTGGAGTTTCTACAGCCGTCAAATATGAAGTTATTTTTGACATTTTAAAGGAATTTATTGATGGTGCTGACCTCGAGAAGGTCTCAGTTTGATCAGGAGTTTTAGTTTTCACAAAGATCATCAACATGACTCTGTGATTCTTCCTTTAATCTGTTTTTTTTCTGTTTTTGTTCAGGAGTGTGTGAGAGTCAGAGGGGAGGAGTTTGTGACATCACTGTCGTCTCTGACAGAGAAGCTGCTCCATCAGCTGGACGACCTGCTCACAGCAGGAGGTAACCTCTCAGATGAAGCTGGTTTATGTTTGATGATCTGTTCCTTTGAGTTTTTATCAGAATTTCTTGTCTCCAGATCGAGAGGCTCAGACGTCACAGCTGTGTCCTGAAGAAAACTCTGTGAGCACAGAGACTGGAGACCAAACAGGAGAGAAACTCAGCTCAGTCAGCAGGTAAAAGCTCAGAGACGTGACATCAGAGCTCAGCTGATCTAAAAAAACCAACTCAAAACAGTTATATGCAACAGCACAGTGCCCCTTCAAAATAAAAGAACTCAGATCATTTTAATTAAAAGTATATGAGCATCATCAGACTTTTGATGGTGATCCTAAAAAATAAAAGCGCTTGGATTGTTCATCAGCCCCATCAGAATTTTTCACAGTACTCTTTCAAAATAAAAGCACCTGGAAAGTTGGGATAAAAGGTTTTATCAGTCACTTTTGGCTTTTGAGAAATCAAATCCTTTGAATTAAAGTTTATGAGCCTCATCAGGCATTTTCACAGTACCCCTTCAAAATAAAATAACCCAGATCCTTCAAATTAAAAGTTTATGAGCCTCATCGGACTTTTGATGGTGCTCCTTCAAAATAAAAAAGCCTGAGTTTTTTACATTAAAGGTTTAATCAGCCCAAATTAGCTCATTCACAGTGCTCCTTCAAAGTAAAAGACCCCAGATCATTCAAATCAAAAGTTTGTGAGCATCAACAGGCTTTCTCACAGTACTCCTCCGAAGTAGAGGTAGCCAGATTCTTCCCAATAAAAGTTTATCAGCCTCATCATACTTTTGATAGTACCCCTTCAAAATAAAAGCACATGGTTTATCCATGTTAAAGGTTTAATCAGCCACATTTTGCCTTTTCACAGTACTCTTTTAAAATAAAAGTACTCCAGCTCCTTCACAGCCAGTTTTTTCATCCTCTCATAACATAAGATTGATCCACAACTCTTTGTGTGTTTGTCGCAGGATCTTCCCTGGTATCACGTACCAAACGCCTTCTGCTGACGGCCCACCTGACCAGGCATCCAGTGTCACCATGGCAACCACCGCGTCAATTACCACAACCAGGTGCACCCCAGTACATGTGGCTGCCATTGAGCTGAGAGATGCTGCCGTGGAGGTACAAACACTTTATACAGAAACACAAATAGTTTGTAACATAGAAGGAGAAAGTGTCTCACCTAAATTCGTGTGTGTGTGTGTGTGTGTGTGTGTGTGTGCGCGTGTATCAGAGGTTCCAGCAGCAGTTGATTTCAGACTTGTCTCGATCAGACGACGACAAACAAAGACAACTGAGCGAGCTGCAGAACTGGAGCTCACACTGGAGACAGCAGATACACAACCTAAAAAACACACACTGATATGTCTGAACTGGAAAATCATCTCAGCTTCTGATTGGCTGTCTATTTGTGATGTCATAGCTTCTGATGTTTAATAAAGAACCACAGAAGAAGAACATTGTGTCTGCTTGTGTTTTCTTCTGCTTCAATATCTGAACCAATGGGAGATGAGGAACCATGTCATGAGATCAGGAGAGTCAGTCTTTGGTGGTAAACAGCAATTATTTATTGAAATGAAATTAAAAAGAATAAGTACCAGATCTATTGCATTATTGTAACATTTGTTTCTGTAAGAGGGGCAGGGTTACTCTACTGTCTTCTCTCTGGTAGGATGTAGTGAACACAAATATACAAGGAACATTCAGCTATCACAGATTGCACACCAGATACTGTAGTAATGCAGTCTAATACAAGACCACCAAAATAATCCAGGATTTCTCTTTTTTTCCTTCCTTCTTCTCATTTTAGTCCATCTCTCTCTTTTTTTTTGTTCTTTTTTTCAATAAAGAGTACAAAAGTCCTCCCAGAGTTTGGGGACACGATCTCCGGTTCTGTACACAAATCTGTCGGTCTCTTGGGGACGACTCCTCAAACAATGCCTCCAAAAGAATAACCAACAAAAAAAACAAAAAAAAAACAAAACAGGAAACAAAAAACAGTAATATAATGCCGAGAACATGTACAATGCACTGACACAGAAAGTCAGCAGTGTTAATAACATGCAACAAGTAACAAAACTTGCTGAAATCGCAATAATCATTAAAAAAATCTAAAACCAGTTATAATTGCATAAATACTTTGTACAGTTCATTTATCTGCTGTGAAATGCTCCTCTCTGTTAAAACCTGTGATTCCTCTCCGCTTCTCTTCGCCTGTACACGTGAAGGTGCAAAGAAACTCTTGATTGATAGAAGCCGACTCGGCCTTTTCAGCTAGATGGCATGATTGCACGCTTTAATTACAGTACGTCAATGCAGAATGATATAAGAAGGACGATAACAAGAGTGCATATTATTCTTCAAAACATCAGGGAGCTGTGAGGGGGGGTTAAGGGGTTTAAGGACTTTCTGGGAAATGTTTTCTTATCTTCACACGTGTTAGACTGTGAACGCTAGTGGGGAACAGAAAGTGGAAGAAAGCAGCACTTGGATGCACAGTTGTTGCCCACAGAACCACAAAAACATCATTAATGTATGAGTGATGAGTGAAGGCTGAAAACTAGAGGAGGAAAACATTTACTTAAAAACAAAAACTCTTTGTATGTGCGTGGACATTAAACCGAGCAGCAGCAGCCACCACCTCTTTTTTTTGTAGTGTTGACCTTGAAGCCTTAAGAGAGCTTAAAATAATCACTTATGACTTAATTGATGCAGCAATCCCGTTTACTTCAGTTACTTTTTGTGACGGCATGAGACACAACATTCAGGAAATTTAAGAGAATTCACAAATTAATTACATAAAATTTTCCGGCAATATTTCATAATTCCTGTTGTTTCTTCATTAAGAAGCATTAAAATCTAAGAGTTCTTTTAGTATTGCCGTCTTTGCATTGTGTTGCATTCAGGGACCAAAAGATGACGTCATGCTTTGAGCCTTGACTATAAGGTAGAACTATGAACATGAAGACTGTGTAGATTTAGGGAAAAGGGTTGTGATAATTCCAAGAATAAAGTTGTTACTATAAAAATATAAAAATAAAGTCATGAGAAAATATGTGCAACAACATTTAGAGGAAATCTTTGTAAATAAATGACAAAAAAGCTGTCAGTATATATGAGAAAATTTGAAAAAATCAACAAGGATAGTCAAACGTTGTAACTTTAATGTCAATATATTCTTGCAAATCAATTTATGTAATTTCTCAAAACATTTGAATAATTTTAAGATTATCAGTGTTTTGAGGATTAAGTCACAAGAAATGAGCCAAGAGGTTAAAAAAAGCTATTTTCTGAAATAAAATGTTGCAAGATTACAGGAGAAAGGTTAGGGTAAGGGTTAGGGTTAGGTTTCAACTGTACAACTTTAAGCTTGTTCTTTAACCAAGTCCCTGCCTTTGTTTTTGTCTCAGTCTAATCTTATTTTGTTGATAATTTGCTGATTTATTGTTAATAAAATACTGATGGAGCAGTTTTAAAAAGTTTTAAAGAAAAAGTAGCAATAACAAGTTAAAGATCCTCAATTAAAATCCACTACAGATCAATATTTTCTAAAGACTTCGACCCAAAAACTGATGACTGCACTCAACAAAGAGAAATCATTACTGAGTTTGTATTCCAAAAATCAAATCCAAATTCACAGCTTTGATGAGAGAAGCATCTTTCCTGTCTTTGTTGAATGTAATGTACCAAAACTCTGAATCCTAAACATCTTGTTTTCTGTTTTAATAAGAGATGTTGTCTTGTTTGAAGGAGTTTTGCTCACATCTTCCTGGACGTCTGAAACAGTTTTTCTAAGCTGATCGAACACTGAGAGAGGTTTGTGGCTGCTGCTTCTGTTTAACTTCCTCTAAGGAGACTAGGAACAAAGTGTGAAGAGTGCAACCTTTGCTGATCTGCTGTCATAATGCCACAGGGTCAGACTGAGGATCTGCAAACAACAGATCTACACAAAAACCAACAAAAGCCACAGTACAAAGTAAGAGTCCCTTTTTTCGTGCGCTTTCAAAAAGCCGCTCTGATGCTAAAACACTGACAAAACAAGACAACAGTAAAGAAATGATGGGACACATCGTGAACGTTATATTTTGCTCTAATTCATGTTTTAGCGGATGATAAAAAAGTCTCAATCGATATCATGATATGCTTAAAAAGAAAGTTCTGAAATGATCATGTGTCCAGTTTTTAAACAGCAGCAAAAACATCATCATCTAAACAGGGAATTCATGTAACGGAGCGTTAAAAAGTCCTCGTATTTATCAACTATACACCTGATCAGTTTGGCAAAAAAAGCTACTGAGCAGAGACTCTGATGGTGAATCTCTGTGTGACGGTGATGGCTTGACACTGTGGGCAACACTCGCAAAATAAATCACATCTTTGTAAACAAATATAATAAAAAAAAATTGATGAGAGAAAGGAAAAAAAAGTCATTTTGCATAACTAGACCCACTAATGAAGTCAACCCACAGACGTTTAATTATTGACATTCATATCCCTTCCTTTCCTCTGGACTCGCCGTGACTCGTGACGCAGACGACAAACAATCAATTTAGTTTAAAGCCAGGAGTGGTTAGTCACAACGCTATGTTACAGGCATGTTGTTTTTTCTTTTCTCTTTGTTGACCTTTGTTTTTTCTTCTCTTTCTTCCTCTTTAGAGTTAAAAAGGCCGTGGGAAGTATTTACAATATTCACAAGTTTCTTCTTCATGTTGGTGATTGATACGTGCTGCATCGAAGGGTGCGTCGCTCCGTTTCCTCCTCCAGGTGTGGAGTGCAGGTGGTGACAGTGGTGAGTGAGTTTCCTTTTAATCCTTCTTTCTTCGTCTCCGGCCTCTTTCTTTTGAGCCAGCGTCTCCTCCTGTTACGGTCGGTCAGTGTGTTACAGTCGTGTGGTTACTGGACGAGAGGTTAAAGAGGGTTTGGGGGGGGATTCGAGGTGGAGGAGGGTGTTTCTATTGAGGAGGAGGAGGAGCTCAGTTTCTGCAGCCGTCCTCGACGCCTCGCTCGTGTTGGAGGTTGTAGTAACAGTTCTGACAGACTCGCACCGGAGACGAGATCTTCAGCCTCTTGATCTCCGACTGGAAGCGGCTGCACCTGGAGAACACAAAGGTGAGATGGAGAGGAGGTTCAGAAATGTCAGACTTTAGATGCAGTGAAAAAAATATTTATTCATTTACACGGAAAAAGTGGCCCTTACTTTTGGCAGAAGAGCTGACCACAGTTCCTGCAGTGGTGGCGCCGCTCGGTGAGGGAGAAGCGCACCGTGCAGCCGGAGCAGCTGTCCACCACCTCGTCCTTCACCCAGTGATCCGCCGCCGAGCGACCAGGCTGATCGCTGACCGACCAGCTGAAGACTCGACCGCGACCGTCGCCCACCAGGATCTTACTGTGGTCTCTGAAGAGCAAAAGAACGATAATGAGGCGAGAGGAGAGATTTTAGGCATGAAAAAAAACCTCATTCTTAACCCTCTGAAGCCTGAAGCTTTCTGTTTGTTTCTCGCTTCTGGCACAATTTCACTCACTGTAGTTTCATGTTTCTCCACAAAGTGAAATCCTGCATCTCTATAGATTCAGGAAAACCATGACTGTAAGCTGATGTAACTCAATGTTGTCTTCATGCAGAGTAACAACATTTAAAAAGCTATAAATCATCAGAATACAAATGAAACAGAAAGTGATTCAATCTGATTTTGTCCATTCAAAAATTTTGAAAATAAAGTATTAGTTTGTACAACACAGGTTCCCTGAAGCCTGAGAAACATGGGGAAAATATTGGTGGTGGCACTGCTTTCAAAGAAACTACAAATATGATGTTTGTATTTATTTATTTTTTTACTCACTGTGGTCTCATTTATCATGGTAATATGAATTCCTACACCCCTATGGATTCAGAAAAATCATGACTAAAGTCAGATGTAAGTCAACAATGTCTCCTGAGCAGTTTAACATTGTCGAACTGCAATATTGATTACAACATTATTAAAAACTATTTATTTTATATAACATACTTACAATCAATACTGTTACAAGTATTAACACAGTTAACAGCCAGCAAGTCAGAGGCATAATACTAATTTGAAAGCAGTTTCTGAAATTTAACGCCTGCAAGACAAAACCATGGGAAGCAAAATTTAAAGAATTTTTGAAGCAATCTTACAGAATGTAATTCCATCATTCAGGGCTTGCTGAAGCAGCAAAAAGTGCATGATTACTTTTTTATTTTACAGGATTTAGCTAAAGAGACAATTTGTTTCCTGAAAATTTTCAACTAAAACATGAGGCTCAAAGTGACATCAATGAAATTCTTGCATCTTTTCTGGCCAGTTTAGACATGTTGCTCACATCACTTGTGATACATTCAGGTGCCATCGGAAAACTTGAGACTCTGATAATAACACAATTTTTTCAGATTGTGGATTGGATAAATGGTTTCTAAATCCCATTCATTTAGAAATAAGTGTATTTTTAATTCTGTCGGCGGGTTTGGGATTCAGAGGGTTAAAGAGAAAACTTTAATCTACCATAAAAGTGAGACGATGTGTCCTGTTAATTCTTGTACCACTCCCTGATTTAATGTTTTTTTTGTTAGTCTGTGTTTGTGTGATTGTGTTGGTGTCTGACTCTCTCAGCGCTCTCACTTTGAAATGGCGAGCGATGTGATCTCGGCTGGGTGAGCATTGTCCTTGCGATCAAACGCAGTATGCATGGTGAGTTTGCTCCGGAAGACCAGCTGGCGCTCCCATCTGTAGCCTGAGAACACACAGAAATAAACACCTTAATCCTTCATCATACACACACACCAACACACCACCAGAATCAAAGAGACCAGTGTTGAGGATTTATCTGACACTCGCTCCTTTAATGTGGTTTATTAAGAGTCTAATTTGAACTCTTTGAAAGACGATGTGTTGACACCCACCTGCCCTGAGCTGGTTATAAGTCCGTGCCTCCATGACATTCGTCTGCAGAGGCTGTGGCACCGAGCTTTGTCCTGGGTGAGCCAGGTGAGGGTGGGGGACTTTAGTTTGACCCTCTGAGTAGTTTACAAACACAAAGCCGTCCTTCTCGTCGATACTTAGCGTGTCTGACCAGCGGTGAGAGTCATCTGAGCTGCTGTCCATTGACCACGAGGCTCCAGGTCGAGCTGATGGACCTAAGAGGAGATTAAAAATTAAGCATCAGAAAAAACACTAATTCTCTGAGAAAATGGAGAAAACATCTTCTTGATTCTCTCGTCAACTCCAGGCTCGATTTAGATCCTTTACTTTTTCTGCACTTCATGCTTCACCTGTGAACACTTTCATCTCTGACTGAAATATGACGTTTTTTGGACTGCTTGTTTTTGTGTCATGAAACAGATGTGAGGATTTTTAACCGTGTACCTCTGGGTCTGTGGACGGCACTCCCCGGCTGGCTGCCTCCGCCTGTGGACGGGTTTCGTGGAGCTTTGGGCTCCTGACTCAGACTTGGCTCATCTCCGTCTGACTCGCTGCTGTCGTCATCGCCGTTATGACTCTCGCCTCCTTCTGTGAGACAAAGAGAGACACAAAGAGAAACTTTTAGGATCTTCAAATCAAGTACGAACCATCAAGATTGCTCAGGTCAGTCAGAACCAAACATGGAGAAGCAGCATTTAGCTTTTACAGCCCAAATATCTGGGACAAACTCCCAGAAAATATCAGGTCAGGTGAAACTCAGCTGTTTTGAATCTGTGTTGAAGACTCAGCTTTTACAGCTGTTTTTTATTACACTATTTTAAGAATTTGTTTTAATATCCACAACTCTGCGCTGCAACTTTCATGCTTTTTTACTCTTAATGTCTTTTCTGTTTTTATAAATTTTTGCTTAAACCAAAATGTTTTCTTTTAATTGTTTTCTTCTAATGTGTTTAGCCGACCTTTTTCAATGATCATTTGTATTTCCATGTGACGCACTTTAAGTTTCCCTGTTACCAAAATGAGTCAAAAAAAGGTTTTACTCTGTTCTACTACTGCAACATGAATCCAAGAAAGAACCAGTTTTCTTGTAACTTATTTCAAATTTTCAGTGCTAAACCTTTATTTACACTTTCTTTATAAATATATCACAGAAATTAACTGGGTTCATATTACTGCTGAAGGAAGTTGTTGGTTGTTTTTGCTCACCACAGCCTGCTTATACATGATAGGTCAACAAAACTGCAATAAAAGTACTTCAATAAAAACCAAAGCACTTCTGATATCAAACTCTGACATTCATCATCTATCAATCCATATATGAAGTCATTTTCTGCTGCAGGACTCACCGATCTTCTCCTCAGTGCAGCAGTCGTGCACGTCTGGTTCTACTGGCTCTGGAGCAGGGGTTTCTGGGACTTGTAGGAACTCCATTCTCCAAAACTACAAAAAAAAAATTCTGTTAGAGCTTCTCTTGGCAGAATAATTAATCAACTGCATTCTACACATTATACATAGCTCTGATTTAACAGCTCCCTGCCCTTCCACATTTGTATGTAAAATACCAAAACCTGAGACGGAGAAAGTTCCATCCCCTCCCTCCGTTTACATATTTCTTTTCACTTCTACATTTGTAAAAGTCATTTCAAACTCAAGATGAAGTTTGTGATCTTTTGTGGAGATCTTTACCCTGACGACACCGTCTGAGTGTCCCGTAACGATGACGTTCTGTGTGTCCCACTCGTTCATCTCAGACACGCAGCAGCACAAGATCTGCTGACTCCTCCCTGTGAAGGTGTTGGCGCTGGCAATGGGGCTGCCGTTGATGCTCCACACGTGTATGTACGTGCCGGCACAGGACACGATATCCCCCTACGAACACAAAGTTTTCAGTTAACGAAAGTTCATTCTGTTTCATTTCATCCACACATGGAAACATCAGTGCACTCACTGTCAGTTCATTGATGCAGAGAGCAGAAACAGGTGCTCGGTGTCCCCTGAGTTGCGTGACAAAGGAAAGCTTGTTGAGGTCCCAGATGATGCAGGTTCGATCCCTGGAGCCACTGACGACGATGTGGTACGCTGATGAAGCGGTCAAACACGTGACAGCGTCCGTGTGGCCCAGTAAGGCCTACGATGACACAGAACAGACAGAGATGGACATGAGATGGAGGCAGCAATGATGTTTGCACGTTTCTGTTTAAGTGTGTCTTCAGAGTTTTCACCTGTTTGAGAGAGATCGACTTGGCCCTCTCCTTAGAGGTTCCTGTCTCCCACACGCAGATGCCCGTGCTGGTTCCACCCGTGATGACCAGCTTTGGGTTTGGACAGATGGCGCAGAGGATCTGACCCCACTCTGACAGACACTCGTACACCACCAACGCCTGAAACAAAACCAAAAGACAGTTAGCTCCCGTACTTTCCATCTGCCCTATAAAACCCCTTACTCTGAATAAAATAGTTTGAAGGTTGAAGAGTCAGAACTCAAAAAAACATTAAAAAGTTGCTGTCACGGTAAACGTAACCGACCTTATCAGACTCATAGTTCGCCAGACGGCAGCTGAGGTCAGCGTAGCCCCAGGCGAAGGTTTTGCTCCAGGTAGGAGGAGCCAGAACTTTGTTTTGCTCCACAGCGAGGATTCCTTTATCAGTGCAAACGATCTGTCCAACAGGCTCCTTCAGCTCTGCACCAAGAGGAAAAAAAACATAAATAAGCTGGTCTTATATATTGAAAAGTAGTTTTATATTTCTAACAAGTTTGGGGATCATTTGTGGCTTGTGTGAGTCCAGACGAACCTTTAACAGGTGCGAGAGACGGTCTGAGATTGTCCAGATGATGGAAGAAGATCTTGTCACTGTTCGAGCTCGGAGGAATGCTCGCCACGTCCCCGTTAGCTTTACTGCGAACCCGTTTAGGAGGATGGGGCTTTTTAAAGAGCTGAAACACAAACACAGCAACACTAGCTTTAACTCTCTGGAGGAAGCAGAGTCATTAAAGTGGCAGCAAAGCAGCAGAGCTTTTAAAGTTTCAGGACACTCTTCACTTCCTGACCTGTTTGGGGATTTGTCCAAAGTTGTTGATAAAGCCGATTGTCGCAGTTTCCTTCAGCGGGTCGTTGATGTTATAGATGTCCACTTGACCCTCGTAGAACAGGTGGTGGAAGACATTGACGGCGTCCACAGCGGGCGGACCTTGCTGCTTGTAACCAAAGATCAGGTCGATCCATTCGTGGAGGTGAGCCGACACGTAGTCGCACTCCAGTGCCTGAGAGAAAGACGAGACAGGTTTGAAAAATATTCTCACTGACATTTTTAATCATCAGCTGTGGGTCATGTTCTCACCTCTCTGTGGACTCTGATGAACTCCCGTGGGTCGCCTTTAGCCCACGGCGGCAGAATCACGTCACCCAACTTTGTGCCATTCTGTTTGGCTCCTAATTCATAAAAACATTGAGACAAAGAGGCGTTAGCTTTACCACATCAGTCATACTCGTCAGTTTGGTTCAGGCGTCAGGAGACTGACCCAGATCGAAGTTGTTAGAGTTGAGCAGGAACTCGGGGAGGTAGAAGAACTCAGGGATGAGCTCTTTGACGTCGGCCATGTTGTGTTTGGAGGCAGAGAGCCAGGCTTCTCGCACGCTGTGGAACATCCGGTCTGCAAGGTCGAAATGACCTCCCTGAAAAACACACAAACACACAAGTTGAAAGTTTGATAGAGGACCTGAACAGCTGAGCACCAACAATCACCAAGGGTCAAATCGGCTTCAAATTTTCACAAAACAGCTCATTACAATCATATATCAACAAATGAACGATGCTGATTTTAGTGATTATAATGATGTTGGTCTGTTAATGGGCCAACATTTTGTGGAATTTAAAATCTTATTGCCGTCAAACATAATCTTACTTTAATTCAAACAAGTCAGAGTTTGCTCCCTACTGCTCACATTTTTCTATCAACTTTGGTTTTAAAGTTCATGATGGTAGTGTAAGAAGCGCTCTGCATGTATTCAATATTAAGAATATGAATTGTCTGAACATATATTTACTGAAAGGGGGAGAATCTTTTTATCCAGGCTTTGGAGTCTGCTGAAAGTCAGAAAACTTTTAACAAGGAGGCAAAGAAAAGCTGAAACACAACTAAATATATTCTTCTTGTAAGACTTCTCATTTCATCTGTCATCTGTCTTTTTCTTGCACCTCTAAGGATTACACACAATTTCAGACATCTTGCATGGAAATGTTAAAAAAATAAAATAAAACAGGAAAAAGGTGATGACATTTCAGGTCAAACCTGGAGTCTGAGGAAAATCTGTGTGAAAGGCTCCATGCGGACGAGGTAAGAGGCGACGATCATGGCGGAGGAGTAGTGTGTGCCGTAGTGGTACGCTGGAGTTTCACCTAAAAACACAGAAAATAACATAATACAATTTTGATATGGAAAAACATATCTGGATAAAGTTTAACCATAAGACTTTGAGTCAAACCACTTGACTGATAAACTTATAAATTTGGAGATTTTGAGATGGTGCCACCTTTTATCATCAAAAAATAAAAAACTTGTCAGATCGGGATGAAAAATAGCCACCAGGAGTGGCGTAGTTCACACTGTATTTATTTGTACAGTGGCAGAATTGTGACTCTAATAAAGCGGTGCGGATCTCTCAGAAGTTTGAAACAGGACGTTCAAATCAAAAAGAAAAAGCGTGATAGAACTTACCATTGGGGTCTTCCCAGTCCTTGTACCTCTTCTTATACTGTGTCAGTCTGTCGTCAGTCTGTGCACCCATTGGCTTGGAGAGGTTACGGAACGTCTTGGGATTATTCAGGTCCAATTCCTGGTTAACATCCAACAAAAACATCATTACTAAACAGAATAACATGGGATAAGAGACATTATTTCTAAAGTCAAACCTGCACTAACCTCGGAGTCGAAGTCAGCGAGGATCCAGGGGAAGACGGGATACTGCATGAGGTCGTTGTACGATCTACCTGCCAGCGTGTTCAGATGCATCAGGTACTGGAAGTTACTGATCTCTCCTCTCTGGAAAAACAGATCCAGAACATATCAGTGACCCTTTATGACTTGGTGCTGTGAGTCTGAACAGACTAAAAAAAGGTCTCTGTTCTTACCTCCCATCGCTGTGTCACCGACTTCTCCCCGACCAGCGTGCTGAGGAGTCCAGATCTAACACACAGCAGGACAGAGAGTATGTTATTCAACACTTGCACAAATATGGGGTTGAAAAACTCATGCATTTGATGAATTTCTACCAAAGCTCAGTCGATTGTTTGGGGGATATTCTAACAGTGAGATCGGCGCCTGATGCAGACGATGAGCCCTGTTTGTGTGGAGTGTAACACTGAGTCTGTCTCACCCTTGTTCCACGCTGGTGTTTGGCCTCTGTCCTGACACCGACTCAGAGCTGTCGGCCAGTGAAGGCACCACCGCCAGGAACCTGCAGAGAATGGATAACAAATTTTAAAAAGCAGCAAAAACACACAGCTCCAGCCGTCAAACAAATGAATTAAAGCGTCATATTTTTAAAGAGCTCAAAACTTCACCAGATTTTCCACTCCACAAATAATCAGGCAAATTTTCTGCTCCTTATCTGGTATCACTGTCAGTAATCCACCATCGGTCAGTCTGTGGTGACGACGGCTTTATGAGAGGCTTAAAACTCCTCTGAGGATTTGAGTTTAATATCACACAGTATTAACCTTTGCAAAATCCCTCTTTTCAGCACATTCCCTCAATCCTGACTATCAATATCCCTGAGTATCTCGTAATAAAAAGCTGCTCTGAAAATGGTTGTGCAGTTTCTCAGAGTTGAAGAAGAGGACAAAAGAATTCATGAAAAGTTTCTGGAAACTTTTCCCTTTAGAGAAGAACAAAAGCGGCAGCAGCAACAGCAGCAGTTCAGCGGTATGCTGAGCAGTCTCTGGGGATTTGTTTTTGTTTGGTACCTTTGGTAGACTTTGTTGCGGACTCCTTTCTGGAACGCCAACAAGTAGTTTCTCCCGTCTGCAGAGAATACTTCCACCGCCATGGGCTGAAAAAGGAAAAACAGAATATTTGAGCGAGCAATTCAACACGAGAGCAAAACATTCATCTGGCTCAATATGAGATCCTCTAAATGTGCAGATATATCTAATGTCACTACAGCTTGTGTTTCTTGTTTTGTTTGTGTTATGTGAAGGGCTGGACGATTTGCAAAAATAATTTAATTTCTATAAATTTCCTTGTATTGCAATTGCGATTTTGTTTAGGTTCCCTATATCATTTATTGTAAACAAACAAGCAATAAATCCCTTTTTATCTAAAAGAGCACCCTAGTATATTAATAACACTAGGAATAAATAACCCTAGAAGACAAAGAGTGATTTTGATTCTTATGACTAGTAAGTTATCAATTGCTATGCTGAATGGAATGATCCTTTTAATTTTTGCATTCTCATTTTGAATAAGAAAAACAAAAGCATGGTGGAGAGTCTGATTGCATGGACTGGTACATCTAAAAAGATTAGAATACCATGAAAAAGTTCAAATAATTGGTCACTCATTGCTTCAGAAAGTGAAACCTGTGTATTACACAGATTCATTATACGTAGAGTGAATAATTTCAAGCATTTATTTCTTGAAATATTGATGATCATGGCTTGTAGATCATGGAAACCTAAAATTCAGTGTCTCAGAAAATTAGAATATTAATAGAAATAAAAAGGAAAGTTTTAACAGAAATGTTAGTCTTCTGAAAAATGATCAATTCTATAAATCTCTTCACTCTTTTGGACGACTTTAAGAACCTTTTTTACTACTTTTTTAATATTTCCAGAGTTTTTTTCCCATTTTACTGGCACCATATTTGCAACCTTCAACTTAGTTTCAATGTTACTTCTTGCTATTTTTGCCTCTTTTCACCACTTAAGACTGTTTTCAACAATTTGGCGCTTTGGTTGAGTTACACTAGTGTAGAGCATGAAACATCAGCAGTAAAAAATGTATCTGGTATTCATGTTGTGATTTCATGTAATTTTCAGTCAATGCCCCAGACATGGTAACACGCACACTTACCTGTAGTAGGTAACGTCTCTTGTGCACCTCCTTGATATCCTCGTAGGCGAAGATGCTGCAGGTTCTCTTCAGCTGACTCTGTCCTTGTCTTGCTCCTCTGGGGATGATCGCCTCATGCAGGCTGAACACACACAACAGACCATGAGTATTAATGAGCTGTTTAACTACACCAATAACACACACTCATGTAAATGCAGAAACTTCAGTTTGCATCACACACTGAAATTATGTTTTCCTAAAAATAAGACATTAACACTTGCTCAGTTTTCAGCTTTAGCAGTGTTGAGATTATTTCTTTTGAGTTATGAAAGTGATCACATTTTTCTTCATTGTCCAGTCTTTGGATTACACTCCTGTTCCAGCTCCTTCAGACACCACACTGTGATCATGTGAAGTCTGATCGGAGTGTAAAACAGTAAAACACCTGAGGGGAACTTGATGAAATCACAGAAGCAGCTGTTGGTTATTTTCACGTTGAACCTCAAAAGAAAATCTGTGAGACTTTCCTAAAAAAAGATAAATGTGTAATGTGTCTGCTGAGTTGAACGCATGCTCCTTCAGCTGCATTACATCATCCTGTCAGCAGAAACTCCCTCTGCAGTGTTCACAGCCATGATGTCATCCTCGAATCAGTGAGGAGGATACAGTTAACGTGTCACTTACAGTATTAGAAACATCCTCAGGGTTAATCATGAAGCTCTGACACACTCTGGTGTAAAGAGACAGAAACAGAAGCCTGGACTCACTTTGGAGGCAGCGTGTCGATGTCTCTGATCTCCCGGGACACGGTCATGGTGTAGCCGTCGATTACGTAGAAGTGTTCTTTTCCAAACAGCAGCAGACCCTCGCTGGTGTCCAGACCCTGCACTCTGGCACAGCGGTACATGTGCTGGATCTGAAACGCAGAATTTCAGAGAGAAGCGAAGATTTAAGCACAAAGTCAAACTTTTGTGATGGTTCCAACTATCCCCTCTGTATTTTCTCCCTCTGACCTTCTCTCCCTCCTCCAGGAGGCGCAGCAGTGAGGTGTTATCCGTCTTCTGCTCCTCCTCTGGACCTCCTGACTCCAACAGCTGATCCTGAAGCTGCTCCTGACTGTCCTCGTCTGCTCCGTCTGCTGTGGAGCGAGACCTCTTCAGAGGAGCTTTCACCAGCCCTGGAAAAGAGCAAAGCAACATGTTAGAGAGGGAGAATAACAAAGCAGGAAAAAAAAACCCTTTTGTTCTTTTTTTAAACTCCCCCCAGGTGTTGTCTGCTTACCTTTGACCCTTGCGATGGTGTCTTCTCCATGTTCGGGCTCGTGTTGCGTGGTCTCTCCCTCAGTGGTGTGCTCCACAGAGTGCTGGTACATGCCGGGGTTTCCAGACAGAAGACGCATGTAGTACTCTTTACTGTCGTAGCTGATGGCTCGACGGTAACGCAGAGGTTTCTGAAAGGATGAGTCCAGGAAGTTGTTTAAGTCAGAGGCAGCTTCTTTTTTTTAATTTTAAGATATTTTTTGGGCTTTTTCTGCCTTTAATTTGAAAGAGGAGGACAGTGGATAGGAGTAGGAAAGCAAATCAAATGTTTAATAAAGTCAATAAACTAAACCCAAGGTCATATGAGATGATCACACTGGAGTCTGATTCTGGATGATGCACATAAATATCTACATGCTGCTGCAAAAAAACAAACAATGGCAAAAACACACAGCAAATTGGCAAAGCTTAAAACATCTTCAACCTGCTGGCCACGTCAAACATGTTAGTCTGAGAGTGTATTCATGAATGCTAAATTGAGCAAACCACAACATAACTCCTCAGAATAACTTCCCTTGCAGTTTTCTGATTCACATGATTCCCGTTTGTTATTTTCATGCAGTCACATCAGACGTCAACAAAAGGGAAGTTAGTTTATCCTGCTGACTTCATTCAGATACCTCAACATGTTTAAGAACCCCAGCTGAGGCTGAGAGTATCAGGGGCACCAGGGGAGGGTGGAGGGAGGACTGGAGAGGGTAAAGAAAGGGCGATTGGGGTTAGGAAATAGTTCCAGTTTCCGTTTCTAGTCTGGAGTGACCGTCCACTGGCAGGAAAACCCTCAATGTGGCAAAGACAAAGAATGCATCTGTTCTTATGCTTTTCACAGCTCTACTCTCCCATAAAGCTTACATTTCATATCAATTTTTACTTCTGAAGAAAAGCAATGCATAGCTAAGTCTTGGCAGAACATCCTTTATGTGATGGCTGGCAAACAAAATGCCACAAAACATGGCTGCTGCTCCCAGAGGCTGTACCAAAATATGTTTAAGAAGAAAAGACAACATTACTGCCCGTCTCTGTGCCACCAAAAAGGGAACAGCCAACTCTTAAATTCAGTGTTGATCATTTACAGTGAGATCCTTCGTTACCCCTGAAGTACCACAGATGATAGTAGGAGCAGATAAATCTTGAGTGGGTACCTGAGCAGAGTTGGTGTTGGGCTCAGTCTCAGGGATGTACGGGTAGTGGATGTAGAACATGTCGTTACGGACCATCTTCTTCCTCATCCTGCAGGGACCCTCCGTCATTTCCAGCACAAACTTATCCAGGTGGGACCCGATGGGCGGCCCCCAGAGGCCCCGCTCACGCAGCAGCTCGTACTCGATGGACGCCCACTCCTCCGTCACGTACTTCAGAGCGTTCTGCTGCCGCTGGGAGAGAACGGGATGAAACACGAGAGGCTGCCACAACTACAGCATGATGACTATTGATACTCCACATGCAAAACATCAAACCCATATCGGTTAAAGAACAAAGGAAATCTTGAAACCTTACTTTTCTTTATTGAAAGTTGAGTTTATAATTATATTATTCCTGGAAGCTTTTCAAATGATTAAGTTAATAAAAACAACAACAAAACTACACATCACAGTGTATCCAAAAAGCCTGTCTTTGCAGTAAAGTTTAGTACCTCTTGATATTCTTTGTACTGCATGGCCACCAGGTCTCGAACCACGGCGATGTGTGTAAACATCCACTGGAAAGTCTCCTGCAAATCACAAACAGCGTTGTTGCGACACACAGCCTGAATTTTCATCCCACAGCTGTGCAGTTTTATGTTTTTCTCTGTAAGTACCTGTGCAGAGAGACTGTTCTTGTTCAGGCTGTTCTCTTTCTTGTTGCGTCGTACGCCCGTCAGCTTGGAGAGCCCGAAGCCGCTGCTGACACGGGAGAGTTTAGACTGGGTTGCGGGAGCTACAGCCTCACCACGACTGATGCACTTTTTCTCGTGAACTGAAAAGCACAAAGGAAGAACAGGTGACAGATCAGAATTATAAAATGGTGCAGAAAAAATCTTCAGAATGCAGGAAAAGAAAAATTTAGGGCTAAAATGTTTTTGGAAGGACAAACAGATCTTAAAAATCATGATATTCAGGTCCTACAGGGTCCCTTAAGGGTCATGGCGAGAGTTATTTTTTTAAGTAGACTTTCAGGGCGTCAACTATTTGTACCCTCACCACATTTTTTCCTTCACTTGCAATCCCCAGGAGAAGAAAGAGGAGAGAAAACTATTGCGAGGCAGCAAAAAAGTTTCCTAAAAAAACCTCTTGCTGGTTTAGAGGGCTCCGCAAGATCCTAATCCTGTCTTCAAAAAATCCGGACATATCTTCCCAACATCGCCCCCTGATGGAGAACATTTTCCTTGGTAAGAAGCAGAGTTTGCTAATGTTTACCTAGCAAGTAACACTAATGTGAGGTTTGATTGAGTCTGTAATGATGGCACAAGGATGTTTGAGCACACTTAGTGACTGATTTCATTCAGAAACCATGAAAAGAAAAATAACTTTTAAAGAGCATTCATACATTACTTGTGCGTTTAATAAATATGTCAGTAAGAGTGAACAATGCTGAAAAATAACATCTCTATCCACAGCTGTGACTGGTTCTGAGGAATGAATCAAGTCCCCTAAACAACAGGAAACTCTTTTATGATTCCACTTTTTGCACATTAAGGGGAAACTTCTCACAGACTCTGTTGTGCTGCCAAAACGTCTGGTGCAGCCGACTGAGTCAAACTTTGGCTGCAAGTAATTCACCTCTCTGCTTACATAAGCAAAAGTTCAACACTGAAGGAGTGAGGAACAGAAACAGAGCAGTTGGTGTAAAGAAGCCGAACTTCACAGTGAAGTTTCTCTTTGCACAACAACAGCAGCAAAAAAAAAGAGTGGTTTCCATGCAGCTGGTCCAATTATGTAAATCTGGATAAACCACAAAACACTCAAGAGGGAAAAAGGAACGCAGAAAAATCCAGAACAGTGACTCTGGAAAAGCTGAGTCATAGTTAGATTATAGTTCGTTGGTTTGGCCCATTTGTGAAAACTCACTAGGTCACAAACTGTTCCTTCCTATTAAATGGGCCTGTTTCTCTAGTTAGAAGTCAAGTATTGTTTTTATTTGTGGTTTCATGTCAAGTCCCTTTAATTTACTGTTTGGAAAGAGAGGCAGAAATACTAAAATTCTTCATATTAGCCTTTTTGGAAGATGCTGTTTAATGTGTACAAAGAAATAAGCTGTATTAAGAATTGCTCATAATTTCTCTTCATGGTCACACTCATCCATTTCTGTGTTTCCCTCACCTAGGTGGTTCTGCCAGCTCTTCAGAGCCGGCTCCTCCAGAGCAGGCCGGGCTGTAACGATGTCCACGTGTCCCCTGTCGTTGCAGGGCAGAGACACTTTGAAGATGTCCTCAAGCATCTGACGTTTGCTGTGCATCAGCTCCGTCCACACTCGGTTCACTGCCTTCAGGAGCAGCTGTCGGCCTGCAGAGACAGAAAGTGCACGTTCTCATGAAAAAGTCTCCTAAAATAAGCTTTAACACAATTATTAACTGTTCTGTAGTCGTGAGTTAGTGACTTAATGTTATCAGTCTGGGACAGAAATGCACTAAGTAGATCTTAAAAAGTCTATTTGTGGCACATTCTCAAAATAAATTCATTTTGCCAAAGACATTTGTTTTATTTGACAACATAATTCTACTCCTGCTGTTGCTTAAAATAAATAATGAAGATAAAATAGGGCCTTCTAATTTCAGTGTGCTAGCAAAAAAGTCCTCGCTAAAATCATCATGAAGTGAAGCTGAATCAGCACTTCACTGAGTCATGAGGTTGAGAAATGTTTATTCTTAAGAGGGTTTTCTATATGTAACAACAAAGATGTTACTAAAATAAATGACTTGTTAACTCAGGGATTTATTGCTAAACCTTCACATTCAGAGAGTCAGCAGGTTAACTAAGGTCACAGTGTCTCACCTTCGCTGACGTCGTGGTTGTGCGCGTCAGCCTCGTTCTCTGTGGGCATCATCACGTGCCAGGTGGTCATCCTGGCCTCCGCCTCTAAACCAAAACCCTCCACGCTGCTGCAGAGACAAACACACAGAAGATCATTACAACCTGCTACCTGAGGGGGGCGTCACAGTCTGTTTTCTCTGCAGCAGATCAGTCTGCTGTGTCGTGGTAAAAGCATATTGTGTCCACAGCAGGGTAGGAAACTCAGACTCTCCCCTCCTGCTGCAGATTTTGGAAAGTATCAGGGCTTCTGAGGATAGAGAAAAATAATAGGCTGGCTATAATTTCAGTCCGGTGGAGTGTAAGAGGACGTTACACAGGCTGGGCTGGGACTTCATCAAGTGTGTGAGACCCTGTTTGAACCTTTGGCTTTAGCTGCACAAACATCCTCAGACTTTAAACGACCATAATTGCAACATAAAAAAACTTCTGAATTCAAAAACTCTTGCTGAAAATGAAGCGTGAACAAAGATGACAAACTGTCTTTTGTTTCAGTAAATGTCTGTTTGTCTTACATAACTTGAGAAAAAAAGGGAACAACATGACCTTTGCCATCATGAGAAACATGTTTTCACATCCTTTTACGCCTCCTCCACACAGAGCAAACATGCTCAGATGTCATGTGATGACTCTGTTATGAATCATTCATACTTCACAGAAACAAATGTAAGACTCAGAAAGATCTTGATCTGTCATATTTCAGCTGCAAACACCATGCTGCTTATTTAATGCAAAATGTCACACTGCTGAACAACACGGAAATACTGATGTTACTTTGAAATGATTTGTTATTTAACCTCTTGAGACCCAAGCTTCTGTCTGGTGTGAAATTTTTATTTCGCCTTGCTTTTTGGGATAAACAAGGCCTAATATGCAAAAATAAATAAATAAATAAATAAACTTGGTCCCTGTGCAGGAATTATGTTTCAAGGGTTAGCTATTTTTAGGTACAGGTGTTACTGTTCAAAACTATACTGTTTTTTTCACTAAAATGGGTGTAAAGTTATGATATCACTAAAACATGACATGGGAAGTGTCTCTTAATGTGGCTAATAGGTCAACATTTAAAAGAAATAGAGTATCATAGGTCTGAGAGGCAGAAATGTAATGTCCGCGCAAGTGGACGCTGAGTCTTAAGTGGATAAGAGTTCATTGCTGTGGAATCACTAGGACTTTGTTTTTCAAACTGTTTGTTTCTTAAATCATCTTAACTGATGAAATAATCTTTCATTAAAAATTTCCCCAACGTGTTTGTAGCTTCAGTAAGTTCCTGTGTAACAAGCAGAACATAGAAAGCACACGTGAAGCTAAAATGGCTTTCATACAGACTTTTTTTAGACAAAACATTCCTCCTGATTACAAAGGCATCGACTGAAGTAAGTGCACCACAGATGCTCCTGCAAACACAGCCATCTGTCCCCTTACCTCCCGCTGTGCAGGCAGATGAAGCAGTGAGCCAGGCAGGCCACAAAGTCCTGGTCGTGGTTCCCGGGGCCGAGCACCAGGTTGCGGTTGACGGTCAGGACCCTGAGAGCGTCGAGCAACGCCACCTGCTGAGCCACCGTCTTGTGGGGTCGGCAGAGCTGGTAGAGCACGGTGCGGTTCAGACAGTGGTAGATGGTGTCCAGAGAGAGACCCTGAGAACGTCGTTTAGACTGGAATATGGAGACAGAAAGCAGGTTAGAGGCAGAAAGTGAGAAGAAAACAGGAGTGAGTTATTAGCTCTTGGGTTGTGCGGTTTAACTTAAAGCTGCAGAGGAAATAGTTCAGCTTAAAGACGATTTGTTCAGTTGGAGAATGTAGCTTTTTTAATCTCATGTTGCTAAAGTGTCTGAGGAAAATGAAAAACATCTCCTCAACACCAAAGTAAAACTGTTACTTTTTATTCAATTGTGCGCAATATTGTCTTGCCCTATGTATAAGGCAACATGTGAGTCTTGACAAATAAAGTCCACTGAGGTTGTGAAAGTTGCACACATTAGTGCAGGAGCTATTAGCTGAAAGCAGACACATTTGTCAGAACATGTTTTATTTGTCCTGGCAGATGAGTCTGGTCTCCTCCTTCTCAGACAGATTCACTCCGTCTGAATTCAGGTCAGATCAATTTGTCTCGTTTGGAGTCTTTTTTAATGATAACTGACAGAAAAAAGGGCTGCTGCTGATGTGGCACACTCTGAATTCATTATCTTGTCAGTGTTAAATGAACCAGATGGTTGTTTGTATTAATCATCCGTTGATTCGTGTTTTTACTGCTTTATATTTTAATGTACAGCCAAATCTTTGCATTATGTTCCACCTGAAGTGACATAAACTGGCTGTTGCTGTTCAACAGGCTCCAACTCTGTCACAACTTGCTTTTCTCTCATTGGTTTATAAGATGTAAGGGACTATTTTCATGTTTTCTGCTTCTCATGTCTTAATTATCACACCAGCTTCTTCATGAGTCAATCCAAAATCTATAAACCTGCAACACTTGTCAAAAACTTACATATCTTTTTTTTAATGTTCCAGTTATGCTCGGCTGAAAACAAAGTGACAGAGCGTTTATAGTTAAAGCTCTGCAAAAAGGGGCCGTGGAACGAGCTACTGAAGAAAAATCAGGCTGGCAGAACTCCAACATCTCTGTTAGTGACTATGATTTTAAAGATTTT
Organism: Thalassoma bifasciatum; assembly: GCA_008086565.1. Lineage (NCBI taxonomy): Eukaryota > Metazoa > Chordata > Actinopteri > Labriformes > Labridae > Thalassoma > Thalassoma bifasciatum. Next base: position 23,355 of record RPOG01003116.1, on the reverse strand, counting down.
ATTTCCGTATTTATTTTGGTCATTTTGCAGCCTGAGTTCAGAAACTGTTCTTCAAACAAAAAAAGATGATTACTAAAAGTTTGTGAGATATTTTACTGATGCAAAACTTAGGTCTCCTGGATGACAACATCCCCTTGAAAAAGGTGCATCAAGTCAATACATTTTGGCTTTATTGAATTTGCAAACTTGCAGCACCACAGTGCAGTTTTCCAATCCAAAAAATAACTTGTCTGGAGATGCAGGGCTGGCATTAACTTCCTAAATGGGACGACTTGGGAACTTGTTTTATCAGCATTAAGCTAAAAAAGTCTGAAATAAAAAAAAAGCTGAATCATTATTTTGAGGCCAAAGTGAGAAACGTTTGAATGAAAATCTACAGACTAATCCTTTAATACTTCACACACTTCAAGAAGTGGTTCAGGTTGTACTTGACCGCAGTCAAAGCACTTACTGTGTGTTCACCGTGTGAACTTTGCTGTTACACTGGAAGCCAAGTGAATGAAAGAGGTAAATCCACTCTAATTCTGAGTGCATGACCTTTAAATCGCTGACTTAAGTGAGACATTTCCAGGGTATGAACGCTAAGAATGAGAGAAAAATTACTTTTTATTATCATGTCGAATTTGTACAGTTGTGTGCAGAGGCCAAAAGAGTAAAAAGTCTTCAGATTTGACTTTCTTTGAGGAAAAGTCTGCATTCAAGTTCCCTAAATACTTCTCTAACTTTCCTAGCTGTCACTCCTCCTGATTCTATGATTTTGGTCTTTCTGTGCAGGAGTTTCTGCAGATTTTCACGTCATACCTGTCCTATGAGCTGCACAATGAAGTCCACCACCAGTTTGGAGTCCTTGTTGAACATCCCCTGCCACAGCTTGTCCACCACGCGCTGGGTGAAGTAGAAGACGTTGTTGACCAGAATCTGATAGCTTCCCCCACTGCTGAGCGGCAGGGAGGCGTCTTCTCCTGAGCAGCGAGAAAAAGAAAGGGAGCGTTTTATGTACGTTTCTGGATGTGTCTTTTAATTACTCTATCTTGCCTGTGAAACTCCAGTTTTAAAGAGGGCACAGTTTTATAGGATTATCCTTCTAAAAAACAGGGTTCCAACTTTTAATTCACTAACTAAATTCAGCACATGAAGGTCAGGTCTATTCACAAGACAAGATGAAATCACCGAAGCATAGTGTGTGTCATCAACAAATCTGCATGTTTCTGTCTTGCAGCTCTAAATTGTGGGCTAAATAAAATCCCGGCAGCTATTCCAAATAATGAAGATGCCTGTAAAAGGGCTTCGGGCTGAGATCTGCTGACTCATGATGAAACCATCACACGAGCCAACTTTTTAATTGGTCCAAGCTGTCCTGCAGAATTCTCACACAGCCTGTTTCCTGCCTAATCACCAGCTATTTCTGTGCAGTCGGTGGCTGTTTGCGAATAGACTGTGGCCTTCAGCTCAGTTTGAGGAGAGGTCCACGTCTACCACGATGCGCGGCAGGTCAACAACACCGTGAACAGACAAAGAGGGAGCGTTGAAGGTGTGAGGGATTTGTTCTGACCGAGAAGGACGTCAGCAGCCAGGAGATGCTCCATGACGCCGTCCAGGATGTTGGACTGAAATTCTTTCTGCTGAGTTCTTGTGGAGCGCTCAGGGGAAGCCTGGAACAAAGAATCAAACACATTAAAGAATGTTATCTATCACAGAGTTGGCAGTCTCAGTCCTTGTAGCAGTAAAAGCTTTATTTTATCAGTAAAAATAAACAAACCAACAGAATTATAGCTGACCTCTACAATTAATCTGGATATGAAACCTAAAAAAAAATAATATGGATGCTGCCTGATGTTCTCATGATGAAATTTCTGTCACTTTTTCCCTCCTCACCTCCAGCAGCATGTCGATGATTGGCGTCTGCTTGCTGGCCGGCGTCATGCAGAGGTTGTCCATGATCAGCACCCTCATGAAGTCAAAGACGTACTTCTTAGCTGGGTGGTTTGTCAGTGACGTCTTGGAGCCCACGTTGCAGTACTCAGACTGACTGCGGTTCATCCCCGAGTCTGCTGCGAAGGCCTTGAACTCCTCTGTGGGAGACCCTGCTTCATCGTCCAAATCACTGACCTGGGATCGAGTGAGGACAGTTTATCATCAGTTTAAGCTTTTTACAAAAGCAGAGCAATTTCCAGGCGACAATTTATTACAGAGGCGGTTTAAACTAGAGACACTTTGCACCAGGCACTCTGCAGGAGCAACTCTCTTATTAAACTGTCTGAAAACTCTCTTATTTCAGAGAGAAACTGCAGTGATTAAAGTGTCCGTGGTTTCAAAGAAGCACTAAGTTGTGGTTTTAATTGCTCTATCACTATTTCTGCAGCAGGCAGGTAGATTACTGACCATTTCCTGCAATTTACTACTCTTGAGATAAGTTTAGTAGGTTTCCACATTCTCAGGACAATTAGATTCAAAGTTTAAGTTATGTTTTTCCTTTAAGTCACCAGTCAAGGTCACAGATCCTCTTCTGCATTTCCTCTCAGGCTTGAATTTAATTGGGCATTTAAGAGGAGAAACACAGGTTCTTACCATCTCAGAGTACGGCCTGATGTTGAAGGGGAAGACAGATGCTGCCAGGGCGCAGAGGAACTCAGGACTGTGCCACATCGGCCCCAGGTCGGGAACATTGTGGTAAAGGTACCGAAAGAACTGCATGAGGGTAACTGGGTACTCTCTCAGCCAGGAACCTTCCTCCTCTGACTGCCACGGCTGGAGAGAAAGAGGGTGAGACAAGAAAACAAATCAGACGTCTTTACCTAGAGTCCCTGAGTTTGAAAATTCAATCATGTTGTCATTAATCTTAATGTTTATCTGGCAGAATATTCTTTCTGTAGTTAACTGTTATCTTAATCCATTGTTTTCTTTCATTATTTTTTTTTTTTTTCACAAAACAGAACAGAACAGATGTTGTCTGATTCTCAATCTAAGAGCTAGCTCCTAATACCTGGCTATTTTTGACATTCCCCCAATCTGTTCCCTGAAAAAATACTGAACTTTTTCCCTTTCCAATATCTCAGGATTATTCTGCAGCCTGTGCTCAGAGCAAGTCCTCACTTTAGTGTTTGCTTTGTTGACATCTTAACCCCCTCCTTCATTATTCCTCGTATACAAAGTGCTGGGTATTTCTGTAGCTTTTTATCAAGTACTTAGTTCACAAATGTTGTAATCCCCCCCCACAATTTCCAACTTTTTCACAGTCATAAAACACATGCTTATAAGTGCCTCTTTTTCACATCTCCAACATTTGTCTGAGTTTCACAACTTTAGATTTTTTGTCTCAACTTCTTTGGATAGTTTTAAGTAATTAGGAAAGTCTGTGCTTCTTCAGATAGTTTGAACCAGGTCACAACTATTTTCTGTTCAACTATTTTTGAGATGGGAGCATTTTTCTTTGAGGACAAGATAAAACTTCTTATTAGAAGATATTTCTAAAATCTATCTGATGTGTCTTGTATTAAGTCATGTTCTTTAATGACAAATGTTGAACTTTTATCTTGTATTCTTGGTTGACTGGATTCAAGTCAGTAATTTTGTCTTTTACAGACAAAGAGGGACCACTTCAAACTTTGAGAGAAATAATGACTCAGCTTTTATTTTTTTGCAGAAAATCCAACCCAAACTCACAAGCTTAAATTAAATACAAAAAGATAACCAATTGCATCATTAGTAATGTCATTTGACTCCATAGGTCACGAAGAGGCATGAGTAGGAGAGTTAGAATATTAATCCTCACAGCACATTTAACCACACTTAGCTCTAGCTCTTCTTTTCATTCTAACTGCAGCACAAACATCAAGCTGCTCTCAGGGTATAAGAAAAGTGAAATTTGCTCTGCAGCAGCTTGTGAGTGAGGCACTCGTATCCCACGAGACTGCAGGAAGCTTGTCAGAACCCAGCAGCGAAGCACACCGAGACCGACTGTGAGCCTCCCAGGTGTGAGAGAGAGCACGATGATGAAAAACAGCATGTGTGCTGAGTCATTTTTGTTGGATTAATGCAGCAAAGAGAGACACCTTTTGAGAATCTGTGGGGATATCCTACATAAAGGAGCACTTAAAAGCCACTGATGAACACGAGGAAGCTTTCACATAGAAGAATTAGGTATAAGCTCTCTGAGGGGGTGTGTTCAAATGTAATCTCCTATTGGGAAAAGGTGCTGAATTTAATTAGTGAAATTCTGGCTGGACACATTTCTCCAAAGCCTTTACAACGCTGGCGGGGTTTTGAACCTGAGAGCAGATTCTCTCTGTCCATCCCAAACAGGAAAGCTGTTAAGTGTTAAGGCTGTGGAGGATCGTTTTTCCAAGAAAAGTTGAATGAAAATAATATTTTGGAGATCATGCTTTGAATGATTTTCAAGCAACATTATTTTTCAAAATAAATCCTGTTATGCCACATTCTGTAATGTTGAATTTAAACGAAAGACTCAAAACTGGCCTGGACAATTTCACACACTTCAAGTGCTCTTTATATTACGGCTGGTTTCATGTTGCTTTACTCTTTTACAGGACTGCAGGGTGGCGCAGTTTTTAGCAACACAATATGATCAACAATCTGAACCCCTGTTTATGCAAGGTAAGCTTTTCTGTGTGGGGTTTGCATGCTCTCTGCGTGCATGCATGGGCTCTCTCCTGCTTCCTACTTCAGTCCAAAAATATGCTCATCAGGTTAACTGTTGATTCTAAAATGCCCGGAGAAAGAGTGGATGGTTGAATAGTTGGTCAGTTTCAGAGAAAACAATTAATTTTGAAAAAAAGAGATGCTAAATGTACTGCTCCTTCTCACTTAATAATCAACCTGAAAGGATCTGCAGCCATAGACATATTTGATGAATTTCAAAGGAAGGTGAAGGGATTGTTTCTTTCAGTTCAGACTGAATATCTAGCCTCACCAGGTTGAGCATGCTGCGCAGCATGGCGAGCAGCAGGAAAGCGGCCTCGGTGCAAACGTTGTGGATGGAGCCGACCACAGTGGCACTGGAGGCTGGGATGCCAAAGATGAACGTCCAGATGGAGTCGAGGTCAAACTGAGAAGAGAAACACAAAACTTGGGTAATATACACACTATATATCTCAACATGTATGACACTTCATGTGAGCTGAGGAACAAGGATGTGAAGTCTATGTTGAAGAGACAAAACTACTTTGAGCTGTTTGTCAGTTATGTTTAAACAGTTTTGAGTGAAATGCGCTACTCTACATTTACTCAACCAGGAGAAGTAAACAGAGAAGACATGTTAGTGTTATTAGAAGAAGAAAAAGGTCGGGTGTACTAACATGTACCTGGAGGCTGTCTGGCAGCTCAGTGACAGGCTGCTGCAGGAACAGAGCCATGAGCAGGAAGTACAGCTCTGGCACGTTGGTGTGTTTGGGCAACAGCGTCTGCATAACCGGGAATCCTGGGAAGTGGCAAGCATCCCGGTTGATCTCTCGCAGCGTGGAGCGCCCACCGGCACTGCGGCCTACGTTGAAGCCTGAAGAGAGAGAAGAGGGGGGTTAGAGAGTTTACAGACGGGTTAGAGTTTGTCGTAAAGGGGGCAGGAGGCACCTACAGCCTGCACTAAAAACAGCTGCTGTTTTTTCACATGACGGGGTTTAAAGGGAGATTCTACTTTATTAAAACTCAAACCCAGGCTTGGAAATACTGGAATTCTTTGTATGGGGCAGGTTTCTCAGGATTAAAATTAAAAAAGGAGCTCTCGCCTTAAATCTCAAAAGATAAGGACTTGGCAGAGCTGGATGAAAAACTCTACCGCTGAATAAAACAAGACAGCACAAACTCTACCAGTGCTACAGCAAGTTAAGTAAGGTCATGTTGCTACTCAGCATGGTTTTCATAAGCAGTGTCAATGGTTCTCAACCTGAAAATGGGCAGGGGTACCAAAGTGGAGGTGAAAATCAAACAAATATGTTCGAAAAATCTGTGTTTATTTGTTATAAATGTGTTATTAAAGCTTAATAGGGGTCTGGAAAAGAAGGTAAATGTGTCTTTATACAATAATTCAAAGCTATGCAAGTTCATGCGTGTAAAAACTGAAAACAGACTTTCTCAAAAGGTTGAAAACCATTGAGCTAATAAGGGACTGTAGTCGCAGCAGCAGCAGCAGCAGCAGGGTGGGCATGAAGGCAAGAAATGAAAAGACGAACCCTTGGCTGTTCGACGCACAAACTGTGCAGCTTTCTGTTTACTGAAGGAAGGCCAACTCCGGCGGAAAGCGATGCCAGAGTGAGGAGAGGCGTCTGCTGAGCCATATTAATACATACAGCATTCACACCTCACAATAACACCTAATGTTTCTCACTCTTTGTCTTTGTTGACACTCAGTATGATTACATGCACGCGGCGGTCCAACTAAGGTCAGAGCTTGATCATAAAGTCACAGTGAAGGATCTGGTGTTGTCTGCGTACACATGTAGAAAAGAGAAAATGACTTCTGGCCAAGAATTTCTCTCTCCACTCGATCTCGATCTCCACTGTCCTTTTTTGATTAGCAAAGCTGGGAGCTAGTTTCAGTTCAATTGAAGAGGAAACAAAATTGTAATAACGATAGTCGAGATGGATGCGGCTGTAGCTCTTTATGTTTAATGTATGTACACTGCCTGCTCAAAAAACATAGCTGCCACCAAAATAAAAGGTCTCACTTGCCAATATTCGGTTGGACCACCTTTATAGTACAAATTTGCTGTGGCATTGTTTCGATAAGCTTCTGCAATGTCACAAGATTTATTTCCATCCAGTGTTGCATTAATTTTTCACCAAGATCTTGTGTTAATGATGGTAGAGTCTGACCGCTGCACAAAGTCTTCTCCAGAACATCCCAAAGATTCTCAATGGGGTTAAGGTCTGGACTCTGTGGTGGCCAATCCATGTGTGAAAAAGATGTCTCATGCTTCCTGAACCACTCTTTCACAATTTGAGCCCAATGAATCCTGGCATTGTCATTGATGGAATAAGCTGGTCGTTCAGTATATTCAGGTAGTCAGCTGACCTCATTCTTTAACATAATGTTGCTGAACCTAGACCTGAGCAACTACAGCAACCCCAGATCATAGCACTGCCCCCATAGGCTTGTACAGTAGGCACCGGGAATGATGGGTGTATCACTTCACCTGCCTCTCTTCTTACCCCGATGCGCCCATCACTCTCCTGGAAGCCGATGGTTCCCCACCATCGTTGCACTTTTTAATAATGCGTTGGACAGTTCTTAACCCAGTGTTAGAAGTTTCTGCAATCTCCTTGGATTGTTTCTCTGCTGGATGGATGCCAATGATTTGACCCTTCTTAAACAGACTAACATCTTTTCTCTGACCACGGGATGTGTCTTTCACCATGGTTGTTTCAGAAATGAGACGTTACTCATCGCACCCGCTGGGATTAAATAACTTGTTGCTAGCTGAAAGATAATCACCCATGCAGTAATTATCCAATAGGAGGCTTGAACATATTTGCTTAGTTAAATCCAGGTGGTGACTTTTTTTTTGGCCAGGCAGAGTGTGTGCCATGGTGATACTGAGACCTGTCGAGTCCTGCCACATCCAATTTCAGTTTGATAGCGATCACATTAGGTGTGTCAATCAAACCAGGCTTTGTCAGATCTTGTTTGGATCAGCTCATGGTCCCATTTCTTAAGCTGCATGTAAACGTACTGACTGTGTTCCTCTATGAGCAGTGATGATTATGGCGCACTCACCCAGCACCGTTCCGATCTTGTTGGTCAGGACGGAGTCGGTGTGGTCCAGCCAGCCTCCCCCGCTCAGGCCCTCTTTGAAGCGGTTCAGGATGGACTGGTTGGAGAGCAGGACCACCAGGATCCACAGAGCTGCTGTGACCGTGCTGGAGTGCAGGTGTTCCTCCATGAACATCAGGAGCCAGTCAAAGCCCAGCGTTCGCACAAGCTCCTCACAAGCCCTGCAGGGGGAGACACAGAGCAAACGGGGTAAACTCGCAGACATTGAAACTGCAGAAAATGTCAACTTCCTATTTGCAGCACTCTCTTAACCAACCAGGATTACTTTTACTGCAAGATGTCTCATTCATCCCTGAAGACAGAGTGAGGCTGAGCTATGGTGTTTAAAGCTTCTGTAATGTGCAGAAAATTCGCTCAGGTGTTGGACAAACTCAATCCTATCCACAGTCTTCTCATTTTACTTAAGCCAAATTATTTTCCTAGGCATTTATTTTTAGCAGTCAAAGCATTCAGACTGAGCAGAGATGAGAGGAGACTGTAGTCTTACTGTGCATTAACGGAGCATTTCTCCTTGGAGGTGAAGAGCAGCCTGAGCAGGTTGTCGAGCAGACGATTCCTCAGCAGAATGAGGCTGGCTGACAGGAGACCGCCAAAGTCATCATCATTTCCTGGAAAGAGCAGAAAATTCAAGTCAGTCGAGTTTGATTTAGAGTTGCACGGGTGCTATTAAGCAACGTTTATTTTTAAAATCATGACAGGTGGTTGAATTGTGAGAATATCAGTGAACTCATAGTGAAATCTCTGATGTTTGAAATAAGATTTAAATGGAACTCAAAGGGCGTATGGCTGGGTTCACGTTATAAGTCTTACATATCAGTTGATATCAATAATCATTAATTGGGTTTTTTTTGTTTTTTTTTTCCTATTTAATATAAAGGCCAGGAAAAAAAAACACGAAACTGAGATTGTTTATTTAAAATATTATTTTCATTATGAGTAATACAATGTGAAAAGACTGTTTATATGTCAACTTTAATTATTCCCCACAAGTATTAACAATGATTTACTCAAAAATAATGATGGGAATATGTTCAAAGATGGAACATTAATTCACCCACAGCTTACCCTCCAGATAAGTAAAATTGCACTGATTGAATTTTGCCTATCTTGAGGTAAGCTGTAGAGAAAAAAACTTGTCGTGCTGGAAAAAAAAATGGAATCAGCCTGCCAATTTTAGTTTTAATCCACATAGAAATCTAACTCAGCAGAGGTTTTTTTTCTGATGAAGTTCGGTGACGTCATCCATCATTCTATTTAACACTTTTCTTATTGATAATGACCACGTCTACTGGGATAGATATTGTTATCATTTTCTCCCAGCCCTTGTAAGATGAAATGTTGCAGTTTAATTGGCCAAAGCACCAATCCAGTAAAGTTTTGGCATCAAGGTTTTGTTACCTCCATCAATCTTCTCCTCATTGTTGATTTCCATCACCACAAACTTCTCACACACAGCAAACGTGGGAAGAGTAGAAGAGATGAACTGGCCAAACCTGTGAGGTAGAAAAACAAAAAGGAAGGTTTTCATTGTGTTTTCCTCACTCCTGTGCCTGAGGACAGTTTTGGTATTTGTGATCATGTGTTTACCGCAGCAGGTCGTAAGGGTTGGGGAAGCCCTGCAGCAACAGACTGAGCACGTTACTGATGGCGGCCACGGTCGGTTGGGACAGCGAAGTGTCTCTGAGGGTCAGGAGCAGTCTGGGGATCAGCTGGAACTCCCGCAGCAGTTTGGCGTTCTTAGCCGCTTCACTGTTTTATATAGAAAGTGAAAAATCAAAACATGATTCAAAGGGCCGAATTTATATTCATTTGATTCACTGTGCAATCTTTTTATAATTCAGGACAACTTTCAAGGAGGATAGAGGTTTGACACTTGCCTGGATTCAGTCAGCAGTTCGATGAAATGCTCAAACAGAGACAGATGGAGCTCGTAGGGAGCGTGGAGCCACACCTAAGGCACAGAAGGAGCAGACTCAGTGACACAAGCTGTGTTAGGCAACAAAAGCTGCTGGCAGGGAAAGGTGAGATTCAGAAATCAAGAAACTTTGTTCCACTTGAGAAGCTTCAGCATCACAAAATATATACCCATGACTTTTGACTCCTCCTTATCAGCCAGGGAAGAGTTTGAATTGGAGCTTTGTGCCGCATTACAATAAGGTGTAAGAAGAACAAGACTTCCAGAATCTGATTATCTTTTCTCACACAGCATTTATGAAATCAGTTTTGATATTTTGGTTCCAGTTTCTCCTTCATTTCCTCACCTCAAAGTCACAGAGCAGGTCCTGGAAAGCGGTGGAGTTGGGGATGATGGAGGTTTCGTGGCCACTGTCAACTGTTCCCACCAGGGAGAAGGTGAGGTGGAGGATGTGACTGTTAAGCAGTGAGCGTTTCTTCTTCAGCAGCATGGCCAGAAGCTGCAAAGAAATAAGACAGATGTCAGAATTTCATGTTGTCCTCACAATTTTAAACTTTGCCTACATTTAGTGTTCATCAGGAGAATCAAACTTATCTACTGCTGGTGTTTGTCCATGATCTATTTCTTTTGTCTTACCTGGTACCCTTTAATCCTCTCCATCTCTTTGCTGGCCAGTGGGTTGCTCTTCACAACACACACCAGAGCTTTAACAGCAGCGTACAGCCCCTCCACGTCTGAAGCCATAGCAACCAGGCCCAAGATGGCGGCAGCACCACCTGTGTACTGCAGGTTTGTGGCCACAGGTTTGGGTACGAAGGCACGGACACCTGGGAGAAAAGTAAAAACGATGAGATTTGAATAAAGAAAGCTGCAAGATGTTCACAATAATTTTCAAAATTCTCACCAAAAGCAAAAACACTAGGGCCATGGAAAAAAGGCACACAAAAAATGTTGGTATCCTACCCTACATCTAAAAAAAGTGGGTATAAGCAAATCTGTATTCTGATTTAACCTGAGTATTTCATCAAAAAATAACAGAATTTTCATTTCAATCACAGCACCAGGAGGAAAAATAAGCACTTGGACTCAATTTCAGAATTTTGGGAAATACAGAAATATTTTGACTTTATTCTAGACTCATGTGGTAAAAGTGATGATTGTGCGTTAACAACAACATTAACCCCAGAATTCTTGTGAAACCAAGCCAGGAAGTTGAGTAAACCAAGAAAAACAAGTACAGAATTCTGATTTTTTATTCTAGATGTCATTTTTTCCCACTTAATTTCAGAATCAGAGGAAAAAGTCAGGAATCTGTACTCAGAATGAAACAAGAAATAAATACTTTGCAAAGAAAGCTTAGACCTAAAAAAACGATTAATGTGGTCCTTATTGTCTTCTGTATCGACATGTTTACCAGCAGGAAATATTGACTCAAAGGGCGTACAATATATCTGCCTATTGCTTCTTTTGATAGATGAAACAGACAAAACAAATGGAAATCAAAGGGAAAGATTATAAATGATGTGTCTTTTGGTGACACACACATTTTGAGCTGGTCTTTTATAAATTATCAAGTTTTGCCTGCAGCAGAGTGTTATATTGAACAATCAATATAAATGAGAAGCATTAAAAGTTCAAGTTTTAATCAGGACTTCCTGCTGGTGTTCGTTTCTCAGACCGTGTTTACCTAAATATCCAACGACTCCAGCTCCGATCGTACGAGCCGGCCCATTGAGGTGACCAGCTGCGTTGTGAATCAGCTTTACTGGAGTGGCGTTTTCATGAGACGACACAGCGAGCTGAAACGAGAGGGAAAGAGCGAAACGTTCAGATACAAATCCCCAAAAGTAACACAAACAAAAAAACAACATATTAGCACCTTTAAACCATTTATTTCCTCTACGCAGAAAAATTGTAGTAGCTTGTGCGATTTTCAATTCAAGAAACACTACAGAGAATAAAAATTGGACTGAAGTGAAATCTTTCTCATAAACTCTTCTCCTCCTGTCCTACAGAAATGCTGCGTCTGCACTTTGCTGTTTTGTGTGAGTTGCTGTGAGCAGAGGCTGAGAAGGGAGAGCGAGGTATGCTGGGGAAATAATTTGACAGGTAAAGGGAGAGATATGGGAGGAGGAGGAAACTCATACACACAATTATTTTTGGTGTGTTTAAATATATGAAGAATAAATTGATGCCAGTAAAGTGACTGAGATTTTCCACTGAGGAGTGAGTTGACCTCTGTGTGCACGGTGCTCACAAGTTTCTGCTTCTCTGAGTCTCTGAGTGTGTGTGTGTGTGTGTGTGTGTGTGTGTGAACACTTCAGCTCTCTTCTATAAATACAGAGTGAACAGAACCCTGCAGAATTCCTTTTTATGTGTGCAGTTGTTCATTATTTATGATATAAATCCTTCTTTCCTGCAAGCTTTGCAGTTTTGGCTGAAAGGTCGGGACTGAAAAACATCTCTGCACTCTAAGACGGAGGAGATGTTCCTTCTTTTCTTTTCTGCTGCATCAGTCAGACGTGATGTAATGTTAGTCAGTAAACTGCATTCTGCACTCAGTCAGACTTAGTCTGATGGAAAGGAGGCTGCTAAAGGTCAGGGTCATGAAGCAAGTCCATTTGAAGTGAAAGTAATCAACTAAAAGTCAAATAAACTAGACAAAAGCATGGGCACAACCATACCCATTAAATTTCTGCTAACAAAGAGAAACCCTGTGATCTTTCTGCTTTTCCAGTATAAAAGTTGTTTCCATAAAGGCTGTAAAAAAGTTTGACCATGGCATTCAAATATTCATTGCTGTTTCTTCTGACCTGTTTGGCGATGGCTTTGCTGTCCAGTTTGTTGTAAACCTTCCTAATCTTGGCCACAGTGAGTGTAGAGACAGAGAGAGCGTAGAGACTGAAGGACACTTTCTCCTCTGGTACCAACGCCACAGGAGTGGCAGGTGCCACCTCTGTCTTTGAGTCCTTACCTGGAGCAGACAAATAACAGGTGACTAAAGATGGAGCACGGAGATAAAAAGGATCGAACTGAGTAGAAAGGAGGTTGAATGATCAGAGTTAAGGAGAAAAAAGGTTGTGGAAGCTGAAATGAGCACTAACAGGGCAGGTAGACAGCTTGGAAGCTGCCCACATTGTTTGGTCCTAGTTCATAGATGGCGGCGACGCTCGTGGCAGGTAGGACCTCCTCCAGGAAGTGAGAGGGTCCCAGTCGCCACACCAGGGTGGAGAGCTGCCGCTGAGCCGGTGGAGTCCCAATGTAGCCGTAAACGGTGCTCACTACAGGAGGGTTTGTGGAGCCGGAGCCGCCCGGTGCACTGTGGATGTAGTGGAGCTGGAAGAGAAAAAAATACACACAAGTGATTTCTACAGAGGCTGATGTGTTTAAAAACAGTACATTGAGTAAATTCCTCAATCACTAGCTTTTATGCATGATATTGTTATTTCTTTCTGTCTCCCCCAGAGAGATGATTTGGAAACTCAATCACATGAGACCAATAACAAAACCACAGGGAACATCGTACATGCACACAGACACAGGAGATACACATGACCAGCGTGTCGTTTCCTGTTTGACGGCCTCAGCAGGAAATGAAGCTGTTCTTATCAGCGGTGCAGAGAGGAAGCTGAGACTTGTGGTCTGCAGAGTCCTGTCCCTGCCCCGCTCTGCAATCTCAGGGGGAATCTAAAGTCACCAAACCACAAGCCACACACCGGTCTGTTGACTGCTTACCGGGCTAAAACGTTGCTTCCTAAAGGTTGGCTTCATTTATTACTGTACAGTATTTTCCATTCTTAATCAAAACAGGGCTGAAGAAAGTTTTACCTTTGAGTTATGACTCCTGTAACTTATTCCACTAAAACTTCTTCATGATTTAATACCAGCACTCTGCAGCTCACCCACTGTACTTGGGAGAGGAGTCAGCTCCAAGTGTACCATCACAAAGATGATGCACATTAGCTAGAAATACGAGGCTAGATCCCAACACGGAACCAAAAATGCTGCACACGTCCCACCTTCTTCCATATTTCCTGTTTTGTCTCATTATTTGACATCTTTTTAAAATTACTTTAATCTAAGTTCATAGCAACTCATATCAGCCGTCTTCATTGTGGTGGAGAGGCAGACAAAAAAGAACCTAAGGTGCATCACTTTCAGAGAACTCCCTTGTAAACAGTTCCTCTTCAAAGAGGCCCCAGGCCTGTACTGTACTCTGAAAACAACTGTTAATGAAACTAATCTTTGAAATTCTTGATCCAAATTTGCAGAACTGAAACACCAGTTTATCCATGTGACGAGACGTAGAGTCACAAATGGTTCGTAGGATCAATAGTTGGGCCTTAGATGAGCACTTTGATTTGGAGGAGCAGCCCCAGATTGCAAACAATCAGTATACATATTAAAACATATCACTGTATTAATAATAACTCACATTATTTACAGTGCACATTACTGGCTGCAAACATTTAAAACATATTTATATCCTCATCATATCAACATCCCGTGCATGGAGACTGCACCAGCCACATTTGTACCTTGACGGTGTTGATGAGCTGTCCGTCGATGTAGAGTGTGGCCATGCTGTTCTTCAGCATGCCTTTGCTCATCACCAGCACCAGGTGGTGCCACTGGCCCTCAGCGATCAGCTCTCCGCAGCGGAAGCGAGCGCAGCAGGGCAGGATCTCGTAGAAGGAGGATTCTTCACTCGACTCGTCGGCTGCTTAAAGGTGGGGAAAGAGAAGGAGGAGGGTTGGGTGAGCCAGAGGGTTTGAGTGGAGGTAAAAACATAAACCTTGGACCAATTCAATTCTGTTAAATTCAAGTTTTACTGATTCTTCTGAGGGAAACTGGTTCAGAAAAGCTTGTGCATAAAGGACATAAACACAGGGACTCACAGATGACACAAATTATTCAACAGCTCGATTGTACTTGTAAAAGTTTTATGCTTTAAGATATTGCACACTCCTTGGCCACTCAGGCACAAGCAGACCCCTTAAAATAAACACTTTGTACAGCCTGACACTTATACCTTTTAATTCTCTCCAGCACTATTTGGTGTGAGATAGGAAGACAGGGTTGCTGGACTCACAATAAGTTTGCAGCAGCTCCTCCTTGGTGGACACGGTAAGTGAACGGTCTTTGGCGGACAGAACCACGGACAGACAGACGTAGTGCTGCTCAGAGGACGTGGCTCGCCGGACGATGGTCAGCAGTCTGACCGGATGGGCCTGAGGAGCTGAGCTGAAACGCTCCACGCAGAACCAGGTGGTGTAGCTGAGGCCTGACGGAGGAGGAAACAAGCGCTCTCCTGGAGGTGACAGAGGAGGGAGTCAAAAATGTCAAACACATTTTTTCACCTACAAATGTGCCAAGAAAACCAAGTTGTATGACAGATATTTTTGTGTCTGTGAAGGCAAAAAAGTTTGTTCTGTTAATCATTTGTGGGTCTAAATGACACATGATAGCAAAAAGTTTTGCAGTTTTTGTGTAATTTGCTCAGCTTGACAGTGAAAAACAGCCTGTTAGGGCTGTATACAGAAACCCCTGCAGGCAAACGCTCGTGACTAGAATATTTCCTCTCAGAGAAATTGTTTTTGACACAGACAGCCTCAATTTGATGTTAGTTGTGCCAGGAAGGAACCCTGTGAAAACTTCTCAATTTGATAACTCAGTTTGATAAGATGCAATAAGATACAGGATGTTGAATGAGGAGTTTTTGTTTCTTTTTCTGCTTTTCTTGGCGTGCACTGTCTGTTATATCAGGGGTTAGATGGTTGGATTAGAGGGTCTACGTGAGGAAAAACTTAGGTTATGGTTAAAAAATAAAATGTTGCATTACACTCTGCCCTGTTATTCTTGTGTCAGACTCTGGCTGTGTTGTTTTTCCTCCCTAACATAAACCATAAATAATTGATCACAATAAAACAGAAACAATTTTAAATTCTGAAGCAGTGATCTGTGTAAAACAGGACAAACATTATTCTTCTATAAATTTGCATTCAGGACCACTGCTGTTGTCACATATTGTGTTTTCATTTCATGCTCTTCCTTCCTTTAGGACATTTCATTAAAACACCGAGTGCCACAAATATTGTCATGTCTGGTTTGGTCGTCTCGCTGCTGGCACCTGTTTGATATTTCAGCCGTAATGTGTCCTTGCTCTTTCAACAGCACCGTTTGCTGATAAACAAAATGTGTAATGAGAATTTTATTCACGCCTTCAGCTGCATTTCATTTTATTTATTACTGTCGCGCCCTCTCTTTTGGTCTTACTGTTATCTAGTGCGCTCGTTTGAGGTGAAATACATCAGCGTGTTCCTGGGTCATCTTATCTCACCTGCACAAATGAGTTTCCTCCCATCATTCATCACTTTTTATGGTCCTGTTTAGTATTTCGCATAAGTTTGTAATCATTCTATATCAGTGCTTCTCTGGCAAATGTTTTGAGTACAACAACATGATTCAAAGCTCCTGTCAGGAGTTATTGTTTCTTTATAATCTGCAGAAGCAAACACAACTGTCAAGGATAAAGACTGATTCTTACTTCATGGTAACTTTTAATGCCAAAACTACTGAGAGATGAACGCTGTAGAACCAGCCTTTGTTTACCTTTCCCAATAGAAAACTTCACTATATATTCAGTCTAGACCAGTGGTTCCCAACCTTTTCCAGTTCAGGGCCTTCTTTTAAGTCTCAAACATTTCCCTGACCCAACTCCAACCCTTCAATTATGGAGGCTGTATGAGTGCCTTGTTTGGTCTCAATTCGTAACAAAGACTCAAATGTAACAAAAATGTAACCCAAAATATAATAACTAGTCAATTATGTAACAAATGCCAAGCCCAAAACATAAAAACCATTTGCCCTCAATGTAACAACTTGTTAAATTTTGGGTCAGTAATTACATTTTTGGGTTATAGAATTTTGTTTTATGACATTTCAGGGCTTTGTTAAATTTGAGGTCACGTTACATATTGTGCTTTAACACGCCTTCTTAAAGGACTTTTCTTATACACAAATGTTTTAAGATGTTCAATATCCCCAAAGATGTAACTAAGTTTTGACATTTTAATAAAATTATTCTGTATCTTTATATAATTAACCTCCATGAAAACTCCGACTATTGCAGAAATGATTTGGCGGCCCACTTACAATATTCTGCGGCCCACCAGGGGGCCACAGCCCACAGGTTGGGGATCAATGGTCGAGACTGTTGGGACACTAAAGGATGAGATATTTTTCTTAAAGTCCACTACCTACAGGACCTCAATAAGACTTAACAGTATGTGAAGCACGTTCCCAAAACCTCAGTCTGCCTTAAACACAGCCTGGTGCAGTCACACAGAGACAAACTGTCCATATTTGATACCAGTACATACAGGTCTCACTGCTGAGTCTTAATCTAGCTTCAGGAGATAGGCATTTTAGACTAACCCAACTTCTGCAAGTTTGGCAACACCCATTTTGTGGCATTTTCTTCATTTCAAAGCCAAAAACGAAGGCTGTTTTTGTAACATCCTACATCCTACAACCAACTTTAGGATGTATTATGACTTCACTGTTGAACTTTTTGAGCAATGCTTGTTTGCATTGGTACAGTGACTTGAATTGAAACTTTTAAGGTAGGGTGCCAAATGCTCACAAATGGACTGGAGACGGATTTTATGTTTTTTGGCCAGGGGTCCTGATCTAATACTGATGTTGGATATTGGTTTGACATCTGCATTAAAACTAGCATCCGATGATATGAGCCTCCGTCTAAAATCGCTTATACAAGCACTTCTGTCAAGAAGCACCTGGATCGCAGAGCATACAAAAACACTACAACAGACTGGTTACTATGTGTTTTCTGCTCTTTGTTGTTAGAGTGACATGTTTATTTTGAAATTAAAGTTGTGGACTCTTCACTTTGAGTATTTGAACGATGGAAAATGTTGTGGGGTTTTTCTCTGTGGCCTCAGTTTTTCCCAACCATTACTCACAGTGAAAAATAACTGAAGTGAACTTGAATTGTTTGTTTTGCACTTTAGAGTATAATTTGTTTTTACGGGATGAATTAAGGTATTTTTTTAAGGGTCTTTTAATTTTTAAAATCATTTTATTCTTATGTTTAAGGTTAAAATTTACATTACTCATTGGTTGATGATAAACGGGTCAGTTTTTTTGTATATCAAACTTTTGATCAAGCCTTTACCAAGATTCCATAGTTACAAAATAAGTAACAAATGATTTATGATTGGTGGCAAACTCACAGTGCCTCAGGATCAAGTCCTCACTCAACAGGTTATTAAAGCAGAGTGAATTAGAGTTTGTCCAGAAAACAATCGTTCACTGTCAGCTTTGAGCCGCCTGAACAAGGATCGATTGTTATATTTGACTTTTGTAGAGGAGAGACCAAATTACAAACTAAGCTCAGAGCTCCATCTAATTAGTGTAGAAAACTGAAGACTCTCAGGTTTTTAATTCTAGAAAAAAAACCTCTTATTTTTCAGAGGAAGTTAACCAGCTGCAGAAGGAGAAACAGAGAACAGAAGAAGAAAAAGGAAATGTATTTCTCTCAGATGTGCTGCGAAAACCTGAGCAGAATGAAGATGTTTTGATGAATGAGGTGCTGGATGATGTCATCCACAGATATGGGTCAGATTAAACTGGATAGAAAGAGGAGGAGAGGGTGAGGATGAGGAGGAGGGGGAGAAGATGAATGAGGCAGGGAGGGAGAAAAAGTAAAGAGACAATAGAGAAGAGAGTGATGAAGGGAGAGTGAAAAAAAACAGAAAAAAGGAGGAGAGGATTCATGATTGGAGAAAGGGGGAATAAAAATGTGAGTGACAGGAAGAAAAAGAGGAGGACTATAAATAGAGTTGGGTTAAGAGAGCGGAGAGGAGAGAGAGGGTGAATGAGTGCAGAGGAAGTGGATGAATAGGTAAACAGATGGAAGGAGGATGGCAAGGTATAAGGAGGGAGGGGTGATTTATAGAGAAGAGAGGAAAAGACAGTTAAGAGACGAGGACGTGGGTGAGGAAGAGGAAGAGGCTGTAAGTGGAGGAGGGAAGGAAAAAAGGAGGAAAACGTGAAGGAAGGACAGGAGTGAGATTTAAGTAAAGGGAAAAAATCAGAGGGAGATGAAAAGAGAGAAGAGGAACGAGGAAAAGAGAGGGGGCCAAGAGGGGAGAGAGGAGTGTAGATGATGGTGAAAGAGAAGATAAAAGGGAGGAACGGAAAGTGGAAAAAAGAGGAGAGTGGATGGAAAATGGAAGGACAGGACAGATCAGAGATAAAAGGAGGAAGAGAAGGAAAGGTAATAGGAATGAGTGCATCAGAAGGAAGAGGAAATGAAAAAGTTATAAAAGGAGGGAGAGTTAGCCAGAGGAGAGGAAAATGAAAGAAAGGAGGAAAGAGTTTAGCAAGAGAGAAGTGGGGGAAAAAGGAAAGAGAGAGGGGAGGAGTGATGGGGAAGGATGGAGAGAGAGAGAGGAAGATGAGAAAGAGGAGGAAGTTAGGAATGAAGGGAAAGGAAACAATGATAAGAAAGGGAGTGGAAAAAAGAGGTAAAAAGATGGAATGATAACTCAGCAGGAAGTGAGAGGAAAGTAAGTCAGAGAGATAAAAAGAGGAGAAAACCTGAATAAATGGAGGGAAAGAGGAGTAAAAATGGAGGAGTAATGAGAGAAATAGGAAGGAGTGGATAGGAGGGGAAAAAAGAAAAGAAGGGATAATGAGGAAAAAATAAGAGAGGGTAGGAAAGGAGAGAAAGAAAGAAGTGCGGTTGATTGGACAAGAAATGAGAGGAAGTAGGGAGAAGGAGAAAGAACAAAGGAAAGGAAAGAAGGGAGGTAGAAAAATAGGAGAGGAACAAGTGACTGGGGAAAAGTGAAAGAATAGAAAAGAGGAAGAAGAGGCATGGAAAAAAATGCAAAAGGGAAAGAGAAGACAAGTACTTGGAGAAGAGAAGAAGAGTGATGAGATTAGTTGACAGGAAGATTAATGAAAAGGGGCAAGAGAGGAAAGCAAGGATGGAGAGAAGAAAAGCCAAAAGACAGAAAAAGAAGAGAGAAACTAGAGAGAAAAGGAGGAAGAGAAGTGTAGCTGTGCTTCATGAATACTGAATGAAGCTACCGACCAGAAAATCAAGCATAACGTCATCTCTGCCTTCAGCTCTCTGGTTTGTTTGGATTTTGGGTGATGTAGTTTTCCCAAGCGCAAAAAAAGATGACAACATTGGATAAAAAAAAGTGAGCGAGACGAAGAGAGAAAAAAAAAAAGTGGGATCAAGACAAACAGGAGCACGGTGGACAAAATGGGAAAAACAAAAAAGGATATAAAGAGGGATTTCCTTAGTTAGAGATTATGTGCAAAGAGAAGAAACCTATTTTTCTTCCTTTTTCTCTACTTTTTTAAGAAAAGCAGCTATGATCGTTTCTAAAAACAAAGATGGATAAGACCAAAGGGGCAGGAATAGACATATTTTGCCAACTAACAGTGTGTTTTGTGCCAAACTGGCAGCTTTAACAACAAAAATAGAGCAGAAACTGTCCTGTTTGATGGTTTCATCCCACATTCATATAAAAAACCAAAGCATGGTTATGTCATTATCGCCCATGCTTCACAATGACACAAAGAAACCATTAATATACCTTTTGTTTCTCAATGTAAGCAGCTTTTACCTGTTCCCATCCCGCTCAGCACCGCTCCGTCGCTCACACCTGAGGCGTTTGTGTTGTTGGTTGGGGCGTTGTGGGGCGCCAGGCTGGGCAGAAACAGACACCTGCGGAGGACAACAGAGAGACAGAATAATGACTGTTATCTGGGGGAAACAGCTGTAACAGACACAAAACATGTTGTCAGCTTACAAAAACAGTTATTGTGAAAGAGATTTACTGCAGGTTATGGGAGTCTCTCTCCATCACTGAAATAAACAAACAGAAACATCTCTCCTCAGGTTACGATGACACACTGAGGCTGCTGCTGCTGCTGTTGTTGTTGTTATAAAACTCAAATCTCAAATGCTTCATACTCTTAATTGTGTTTGAAAGAAGGAGAGAGGTGAGAAAAAAGCTGCTCCCTGTGCACATCAGCTTAGCTCAGCATTGCACCTGATAAAATGTCAAACATCTGACAGAAGCAAAAGTAAGGGACTTAACTCTCCAGCTGGCTTTCTGTTTACATGATGGATCTTTATAACTGTTTGTCTAATGCCTGTTAGTCCCATATTTGAGTCTATCAAAGACTGTTGTAGCAGACAAAGACTGCCAATCTTTCTTCTAAAGTACCGAGATTCGGGTTGTGAGATGGCATTGTGTTCTGCTGACTCACTGCCTTTCAGTGAAGGTGTTATTTTCTCCTCTCTAATTATCCTAAACGACTGGATTCTGAGGTGCTTTGAGAAACAGGGGAAACAAGGTGATTTTGACCTTATTTTGATAGCTGTTGAAAGACTAAAAGGCTGTAATATTTATAAAGGGCAGGTGGCTGCTCAAGTGGCAATCTTGTAACCCCTCGGCTATTGTCCAACACTGATTTAAGCCGGGTTTATACGACTACATTAGCTCTACACTGTCAAACACGGTCATGAGCACTTCAAACTAGTGCGTCAGAGCTCCTCACTGCTCTGCAACACCTGCAGGGACATGGGTTCCTATGCTTGTGGTTTTGCTACTTTTAGCTTTGGAGATGAGTGATTACGCAGGATCTATAGTGTTAGTGAGCATGAATTGACTCTTTGCACTATAGCTAAAGGAACTTAACACCATTTTCTAAGCTAATTGTCAGTAGTCTGAACCTATTCACTAAATTGTTCGCTTTTGGTTGAATCTTTAAAATTTTCCTTGTTAGACATTTTTGTGTGTCTCATACAGTCCTCTGACCAAACTCTGAACACAGTCTAACTAGTCTAACTCTAAAAGAAGTTTTTGCACTTGAGAAACAAAAGCACTTTGTGTCACTAATTAAGTGATGAGATCAAAATGAATTAAATCAGAGGAGAACGACTGGTGAGAGATGGCGAAGGAAGATGACATAGACAGAGTATCTGCAGGTTTCAGCAAGTCAAATCTAAGACTTTTTAAGACCTGTTTAATGCCACGTTGAATGAAATTTAAGACCAAAAACACATAAATATGGTCGATGGTTTGGGGGGGGGTTCTGCTGCATTACAACCAAATCATAGGGTGTGTCACTCAATGAGATTCATTCAAGTTTACTTTTTGTCTGTTTATTAAACACAAAGTAATCCCCAGTACTCTCTGGTTCTATAAATGTATGTAAAAGTGCAAACAATGACCTAGGATGGCGATAAATTTATATCAGCAGCTTGTAAGACAGTATCCTTTCTAGATCTTCCTCTCGAAAAGTCCAGAGAAAGAAAATAAAATCAATAAAACATTGACAAATCCTGCCTTGACAAATTTAAGACCCTTGAGTAATTTATTTAAGACCAGAATATACAATTTTGATGAATTCAAGACTTTTTAAGGCCTTAGTTTTAAATACATGAATTTAAGACTTTTTAAGGATTTGTAGGAACCCTGGACCAAAAGCACTATAAATGTAGTTGATAGTCGGATGATCTCGCTGTATTACAACCAAAGCATTGCATGTGTGTGACTCAATGAGTCTCATTCAAGTTTACTTTTCCATATGGCTGCAGTCTGTCTGTTACACCTGCATCACTTTTGTGCTTTTCTCACTACATGTGGCTCTTGACAGCCTTAACCTCCATGGTGGCGAGCTTGAAGATCTTTTTAGACAGAATGCATCTGGGTTGATGACAGACAGTGAGCAAGCTTTGAAAACAGACGCCGTCCAGCCAACCCTCAATAAATTTATACCTACTCCTAGATGCAGATGAAAAGTCTTGCAAGTAAAAGAAGAAAAAAACACATTAAATAGTCCTGCCCTGACAAATTAAAGAGCTTTGAGTAATGTATTTGAGACCAGTACATGACATTTTAATGAATTTAAGATATTTTGAGACTTTTAAGAATGCACGAACACCTTTGTGTGCCATATTTGCAGTGCAACGCATGAGTGTAACCTGATCCTGGGATATGCAGACTCTGCTACACTGATGATGAATGAACATTATGAAGATCTTACAACTGCAGCATCACAAAGTAATTGGTAAATTTTGAATTGGACATCTGTGAGACAGTGACACAACTATCAGGAGCTTTTTGTTTTGTTTTGATTGTAGACTTCTTCCTTTTTGGAGAATTTAGTCGATTTGTTTCATTGCTGCCCAATCAGCCGAATTTTGTTGTTGGCTGCTGTGTTTAATGTGACAAAAGTGTCTTATTCACAAATTAAACTGCTCTGATGTGATGGTTTGATTTTTCCAAAAGTATCTGAGGTTTTGTGAGTGTAGTTTGAGCACTTGGTTTTGTCCTCAGAGTTTAGTACCCTGGTAAAAATTGTAATCAACACTAAAGAAGATAATTCCTATTTGTATTCCATTGCATTTATTTCCTTTGTTATAGCCTCTTAATAACATGTTATAAAAGATACATGAACTGACCCTCAAAATAACCTTTTCCCCCGCTTTCTCTATTTGTTTTCCACCTGGACAGGAGGGTCTGGGTTAGCTTCCAGACAGCGTTCCTGATCTGGCAGGCATTCAATGACTAATTCAAGGACACTTCTCAAGGGCAGACAC
>RPOG01003115.1:13220-71900 GCA_008086565.1 Thalassoma bifasciatum | reverse complement strand
TGTGTGGTTATAGCTGTGTGCGGTTTTCTATTAAGAATGAATGAATGTAGAATAATAACACACACATACATTAACTCCCCCCATTATCCATTACATTTTTCCCTTTATCTTTCTTTAATTCATTCGCAAGTCTGCTCTGTATAGTGCTTTATCGTAGCCATTGTAACCCCATTTATTTTTAGTTGTGTATATATTCCAGCGCTCCAGAACGCACCATCTACATGTTACCGAGAGTTTCACAGAGACCCTGCAGACCTCTATAAGGCTTCAAAAAACAAGGGGCCATGCTGCTGTAGGTTTGTGTCAGTGCTAAGTTTCAAGAGAGCTGTCATTGTGCCACTTTCCACTAAAGAGAGTAAGTGAGTACACCGCTGTGAGAGCAGCGACAGCAGCATGACGTAGCAGCTCCGTTTAACCTACAGAGATGAGCACACCATTAAAAAATAATGAAAAAAGCAGCTTGGGTGTCAACAAGCTTGGAATGTTGCCATAATAAGAATTACAATTATGACAACAGAGCTTGCATAGCAGACTAACGCCCCCCTCCCTCTTAAAAGTATATATGAAAGAATCTACAGAAGTAGGCCAAATTGCAGTCTCACAATGCTAATCATATTCTAAAAAACAATAAAGTGTTCAAGCTTTGCATACATACAAATACCATGGTATGATCTGTTTTACCATACAACATTAGTTGAGATTGAATGAAACTGAATGTATAAATATCATGTTTCATATGTCACTTTCTATTTGGAGGTGGCTGTCCCAACTGCTAACAGCTAAATTTCAATTCATGAAAAAGACATTCAAATGAATTCTGCCAATTTTTCAAACACTGTATTTCGGTAGAACTTTTTGGTTTCTATTAAAGGGAAGTTGTAAGATTCAAATTGATTGTGTAGATATTTTTTAAATCAAAAGTCTTTATGTAAAAATTCCTGTCCCAAGTTTTCATGCCACTTTCGAAACACCAATCGTTTGAAGACAGGATTCTAAACAAAGAATTTCATTGAAAGATGACAAGGTTGCACCCCTGTTACTATGTGAAGACTGTTACTTATCAATTTGGGTTGCTGAGCTAAAAAGAAAATAGGACCTTTCTGAATTATTGGCAGTCTAACTAAAATCAGAGTTAAGATAGAATTTACTTTAATTCTTATGTGAGACATTTTACAATGTATGATGTCAAAATGTATGCACTGTATTTAGAAGTAAATTATAAAAGGACAGTGCAACACATAGAGGTACAGCAATTCTGAAATGAATGGACTTGAGTCAGTTGGGTCATGCAAAGAGAAAACAAAGATTTGCTATTGTCACTGAATTTTAAGAGTAAAAGTAAATCTGTTGTTTCACACTTATTTTATTATTTAGTTACTTAATTAGTTAAATGGCGAGATGGGTGGCACTAGAGTTTGATCGGCAACTCCATCCAGAGGATTTCCACCTCTGGAAACTAACTATTTCACTTTACCCCACCATATACAGGTCAGTATTTCCACAGGCAGAGACAATGGTTTATTTTCAGAGTATTGGCTTTATTTTAATAACACTGTCTAAAATACTTTTTTTTTTTTAAAACACATGAAACACAACAAAATCCCCAAACCAGGCAATAATAAATCATTCCAAAAAAATAACTCAAAAAGGAGCAAACTCCAAGCAACCAAAAGAAACCATAATAACTTAAGTTGGACTCAAAGAAACAATTCAATGCAAAGCAAAAAATAAAGGAAAGAAAATAACATTCACATGCGGAGAAGAAACCAGATCCAAAACCTAAATACAATACTAAGTAATCACACACACATGCAATCAAAAAAAGGAAAACAACAACTAAGTACAAAACTCAAGTAATCACACACAGACATGCAATCAGGAGAAGGTAACAATCACTAAATACATTACACAAATAATCTAAACACACAGAACAACCTATACCCCAGCGAAAAAAGAAAAAAGAAAAAGAGCAATCAAAGATAAAAACAAAATTACCCCTACATAACTGAATTAATCCCAACCCCTCAAAAGACAAATAAAGCACTTAAAATAGCACTTAAGAACTTCTGAGATCACAATTGAGGTGCACTAGTTAGTGGAGCAAGCTGCGCTGGCCCAAAATAACTCGTCAGGCGTGTTACCGGAGGCCTCCACACCTCTCCTCAACAAGTCCTTTTTTCTCTTTCCTCTCGCCTCTATCCCACGTGGATTCACCACGACCTCAAAGAGGGCGTCAGAACAACAGCGCTGGTCCAACGGAATAGTCAATTAAGGCTCAGGGTTTTTGGTGCGCTAGAATAAGAGAGTAAGGATCAATGAGTCAGCAGCACAGGAGCCCGGGTACATCTGAAGGCAGACAACCTACGTACCTCCAAGATACAGGGTGTGATTCCCCAGGACCGCCCACCGATGCCGCAGCCGCCAAACCCCAGCCGCACTGGATGGAAGAATGAATGACCGCCCAATTTGTACGTCCGCAGACCGACCACGACAGACAGAGAGACACATGCCCCACGCCGCATGGGAGCAGGAAAAGAGAGAGGTTGATTGGCACACCTGTACTTATACATTCAGGTGTACCACAAGCGTGCTCACCGTGGTGCACCTTGCACAGTGCCCACCGTGGTCAGGAGGAAACACTGACCTCCCGTTACAGTTAGTTAGTTAGTTAGATTTTGCTTCATATTGCATACATTCCAGTGTGATTTGGAATATTTACTGTTTAAATCTGAAATAATTTTACATATTTCATTGGCTTCCATTTCGCCTACATGTTATCTGATCATGTTTTTCTGAGTTGTTTTATAACAAGATTACAGACAGACAGAAAGATAGATAAATAGATAGATAGATAGATTGATAGATAGATGGATAGATAGATGGATAGATAGATAGATAGATAGATAGATAGATAGATAGATAGATAGATAGATAGACCTTATTGTCATTTCACATGGCATCCCAAGGATTACACCACTGAAGCGAATAATGATTTTATGTTGTGTATTCATGTGTATATCTCAGCACCTTCCCACATGCAGAACATGCTCTGTGTGTGGGGCCCCACGATCCATATGGGCCCCTGTTTTGCGCAAGGGAACTTATTTTCTGTGCAGAGGATTTGCATTGCTGCTGTGAGGTGTGCATAGAGCACGAAGTCAGTCCAAGGCAGGAGAGAGAAAAAGAGACAAGTAATCTGACACAGCATGCATTGCAGCAATGATTGACAGCCCACAGAAGCTGTCCAATCAGCGATCAGATGTGCTGACAGGCAGTTGGATGCAGGTGGAGAGATGGTCTCCAAACAGTAACACGAAACGTGAGCAAGTAAAAGAAAGAAATTGTCAAAACAAGAGAAGGCTTTTGCTTCGTGATGGTGGGTATGCTTTTGAAATGAAAAAGAAAAACACCCCAGCCTGATAATCATGAGACAGAGGATGAAGGAATAATTCTGTCCACATGCCAAACTGAGGATACAGTTTTTCAGCGCCCTGATCAACATTTATTGAATGTCTTGTTAACTGCATAAACTTTCACCTCTATTGAAAAGGAAGTAGTTCATTAACCAGTTGGTGGTTGTATGTTGGCTCAGGTTTATAGCTCAGCTTATCAGCAGATGCTAATAAGAGGAGTTTTGAGCTATTTCTCTGGGGGTAAAAGTTGCCATTTCTCATTACAGTCACGCAAGGTTAGATAAGGTAAGTTATATTAAGATAATCCTTTATTTGACCCACTGTGGTGAATTTTAAGGTTTCGCAGCAGCAAACAACAGTGAAGGAATGAAGAACCTAAGTACAAAATGTAAAAATGATTAAATGAACATATTTTAATACAGTAATATCATCAAGTCATAATGAATATCATAATTATTTGTTAAAATCTTATTTTTATTTTTTTTCAGTTGCTGGGCGCTGCTCCAGTGACAGCCTGCTGCAGCAGCTCTGACTGTTCTTCTTTTTTTTTCTCCTTTTCTTTCTTATTGTTTATTACCTTCAAATATGGTGCTTGCTATCACTTTTATGCCTCATTTGTTGGTCACGGACACCAAACTTGTTATGGTTGCAGCAGTGTTTTTTCCTGTTTCCTTTTTCCGTTCCTGTGTGTGTCCTACCTGTAACCATGGTCGCTGGGTTTATATATGAGAATTAAGCTGTTAGCAACCCCTAGCAATGTTAATGCTAACTGGTGCTAGGCCCGAGCTGAGGAGAAGGAGTTAGGACAAGGTGCTGGTGTTGTGGATTTTTTTGACTAAAGTAAGCAATTTAACCTACTGAAGGGTAAATTCTCAGATATCCTTACATATAGATGCCAGCTGTCGCATTTGTCAGAAGGCTGTCTCCAGGAGAAGACAAGGCCATAAACAAAAGATGTTGTTCTCCTGTGTCCAGGCTATTCAAAGCACACAGCAGCTGAGCTGACCCACAGATTTCTGGCCATTGACGATTTCAATGTTCTCTGTAATAGTTAAACTTGAACACATTCTGAAGATCCTAACAGGTCCTGAGTAATTCCTTCAATTCCAGGTTTACACTGTTAATTTGCTGATGTTCATTTGACTTCATGGACCCAAACTTGTAAGATGTAATACCAGATATTATCTGTACCCCTCCTCATTGATCAGGTGGTATCCTGTCCCCCCTACAAGGCCCTGCTGCTCTAAATAAACAGCCAATCACCACTGGAGAAGGGACGTCCACAGGGTTCTTAAGGGAGAGGGGCTTTTTTACACGGGGGGGGGGGGTTTCTACACAGGTTTTTGGGATGGAGAGGTTATGTTGGAAGACAGGATGAGGTTTAGGAAATGCAAGCGGTTTCTTTTCAGTCGTTGTTCATGTTGTTTAGTGTTATAAGTTAGTACAGAATATTTAACGTGCTGCAAATCTTTCAACCCAGAAGCTTTGGCTAGAGTTGAATAAACTTTTTCTGGATTCAAGCTGGATGGACTCTCCTGCTGATTTGGACTCCTCTTTACATCATTGTTCCATGGGTAAATGTATTAGAATTAGGAGACCTAGGATGAGAATTTATGCAGTAGAAATGGGGGTCCTCCCCCACCTTATATTAAGGTAACAGATTCAACAAGTAACAAGCGAGCCCGAAAATTAGATTCAACACTGGTACTGCTGTGTTATTTAGAGACAACATGAACCTGTCATTCCATCCATCACCATGGGGGATGTAAGATCTGTCTGCAATAAGAAGGAGCAGCTAATGGTGCTAACCCAGCAGCAAGGATTCAAGGAGTTTTATTGTCAGTCAACCCATGTAAAACATGGGTGGGACGAAATTAGGTTACCCTGGTCCCGGAGCAAGCCCAATCATAGAAATGAGAATAATAAATATGTACAAATATACAATAAAAAAGAGAATAAAAGAAGAACACAATCAACCAGCCTTTTTTACAAATAGACAAAATAAAATAATTAACTGTGCAAAAATTGCAGCTAGAGAAAATTGAATTGCAGAGAGGAAACCAGAGGGCAGAGCAGCATCATGCTCATCATAAAGACATGGCTAATGGAGCTAACTTCACATTGTTCAACTTTGTTAAGGATCTTTTATCTTGTTCGTCCGTCATACACATTAACTACAAGGTTCACATGAAAGACACAAAAACTTTATCTTTTCCATATGGGTGTGATCCTGATTCTGCTTTCATTCCTGTTGCATCGAAGGAGATAATGAAAATGTGAAATACAGAAGATTTGAAATTTTCCATCCACATCATTTTACCCATAAAAACAAGGATCAAATGTCAGTTTGCTGGCAGCACACTGCCAGGCACAGGGCATGTCTACTCCAAGATTGTTTGGTTTAAGATTATTGACATGTTGTGTCTTGGCATGTGTTAATACTGGGAGCTGTCTTATTTTATGACAAAAAAGTATTAACAAAAAAGAACCTCACTACCCTTCCACTTGGATGTCTCTGGCTGGTCTCCACAACTGATAATGATGGGGTTTGTTCACATGGAGTAATAAGGTTATACGTCTAACAGAGACATTGTGGACAGTGAGCATCTGTTTCTGTGCATTGCAGTGTCCAACGCTCGCCTGAGGCTAGAAAACACTGTATGACATGAGTATTTATATTAAAAAGAAAATGTCTAAACATAAAATGAATTAAATAAAAATCTGTTCTTTCTAAAATCTTCGCCTACTTCTCCTTTCATTACGTTAAAAGGAAACTGAATCTACTTGTCATGTGTTTTATTTTTACCATGTAAAATATTGTTTTATCTGTTTGTTCTTTTTAACTTTTGAATGTAAAGCGACTTTGAGTTTCTGAAAAGCGCTTTATAAATAAAATTTATTATTATTATTATTATTATTATTATTATTATTATTATTATTATTATTATTATGTGTTCACACTCTTTTCCATACATGATATAACTAACTTAAACAAACTGAGTAACACTTATTGCCCTGTGTCTTTTGTGAGTGCTGAAGGGAAACCTGAAACCTGAGTTTAAATATGAATACAAAAAATCACTTATACCCAATAATTAATATTTCTCTCTGTCTTAACCTTTATCTCTTAAATTTTAAATCTCTGTGGACTTAAAACTTTAAGTGTCTGATCCCCTTGTGAATCAACCATGGGTCCTCTGATAATGTGAATCCAGTCTGAATCAGTATTTCTGTTCTTTCGGGTGGTTGCATTTTTTGAGAAGATGTTCCTGATCATTTTCTGTTCAAAAATGAATCAGACAGTGCTGGCCCTTTGGCCAAATTTGGACCACCGTGTAATTATATCTAGCCTGTGGGCCAATGTCACATGACTACTAGAGCTGGCCACCAGTATCATACAGCACATGTACTACTAATACTACAAATTCCAGATTTCTCTGCTGGTGTTATGGTGCGTCAATCTGGACAGGACCCAAAAACACACTCTCCTCCATTGGCAGTAGTCATAGAGAGCTCAAGTTTTTAAAACTGAATTGTGACTGTGGGAGGATCAGATGCTGCAAGGAAACCTGGGCCATTTTACCCGCCGCTTAACTGTGAAAATGCAAATCCCTACCACCATATACCCATGTGCACAGTCTGCTGAAAAACTCAGCTTACTCTGACTTTACCTGATTTTGCCTGATGATTCACTGATTTCGATGTCCAGAAATGTAGGTTTGAACTGTCCACTAAGCTGTTTGCAGTTGAAAAGGAGACCCCCTCAACAACCTCTAAATTGAGCTGATTGAACTCTAGTTGTTATGACATGCCTAAGTCAAACTATGATGTTTTCAGTGCTGCACAGTTTCCACATTTCATACCTGACACAACACCTAAGCTCTGCATCAAAGCTGTTCAGATGCTCTCCGTGCTCGGCAGTACTTACCGATGTGAACAAATATATTCTGATAAAGATGACCAAACAACCAGACGTCTGGTCTAGAGCCTGAGCCCAGACATTGATGAACTAGGATCTATTAAGAGCTGCCAGGTATCTGGCTTAGACACATCAGAGTGGATCAGTGTGCATCAAACAGAGCTGGAAACAACATTTCCTTTATGTACTTTTTCTTGCTACAACAAGGCATGGGCTTGAATTGTTGTACATCCATTAAAAAACATCATTATTATTATTATTATTGGTTAACTGTTTTATTTATCTATTTGTTTTACTATTGAAATGTAGATCAGAATCTGGGGGGAGTTTTTTTCAATAAATATCAATGTTGGCCCGTGACTTTGTCCGAGTTTTAAATTTTGGCCGACTGTGGGATTAAGTTGTACCCCCCTGCTCTATGTCATTGATAAATAGCCTATAAAGAGTCTCATTTGTGGACAAACAATTATAGAAAAAATTATGCTTGTCACTGGTTTAATGCCACTTTTGGGACATTATCATCAGAACAACAAATCAAGCACACTGCAGCGAAACGTTTAGACTGCTCCATAATCTAAGACGTCTGTACGATCCATGATGTAGTTGTCTCTATGTGTCATTGTGTTAACACATTGGAGCTTGGGTCACGTGATGTAAGTGGCGAATATACCAGTCGCTACCAAGAGGCATGTTTACCTGCAGTCAGGAGGAGAAAGGGGAGCAGGGTAGCTGTAATTTTCTTTGACTGCTTCCCTTTGCTTTCTTTGCCTTATGTCTGTTTCCATGCTGTTTGTGCATCTGTATGTGTAACTGTGAAAGCCGTTATTTCATTAAAGCCAACTAAACTGCATTCCGAGCCTCAGTGTGCTTCTCTGGACATCGTGATAACTCATCAGACAAATATTGGGCCCTCAACTTTCCTCTCAAGCGACAAAGTTGGATTTGGAATCTTTCTCTACATGCAACAGGTTGGCACAGATACACTGTCTCACAGTGCATGATCACATCAGTGACAACATTTAAATTATATTGTTGAGAATGTTGAGGATTTCCCAGACAACATGTCAGAGTCAGAGCTTTTGTCCAGTTGTTGTTCTGTGTGAACAGAAATCCAGGGATCCACATGTGGAGAGGAGATGAAAAGCTTTGCTTGCAGACTGCTGTGGTAAAAAATGGGTTTGTAGCCTATGTAGCTAATAGAGTAAGCATATTATGATAATGTCAGCCACAAAATCTAAGGTGTACTATGTTTCCTTTGTGAAGACTTTAGCGTTAAAGTAAGATCTTTTGCTGGGTAGCTTTGAAGTTTTTAGATAATTAAATCAAGCCTGTATATTCAGAAGTTTTCAATAGATATATTTCACTAGTCCATCTGGGTAAGGGGCGCAAGAGTGTTGTCAGAGGCAGGACCTTACAGAAAATACAGCAGCTGGTGATTGGATGACTGTTCTCATCACAGACCAATCCACATCAAACCACGGTATGGCGCATGGGGGTGTGCAACCCGACACCCCAGACAGACAGTTCATGTATTCACTACGAAGATATTACACTAGTCTGTTTTTGCTCAAAACATTGTTTCCTGTCAGAGAGGCAATAAGTGACGTTCTCTGTTCTTCTTTTAAAGAAATTGAGTCTACTTCTGATAAGACTGCAGATATAGCCGCATCCACGGAGATCGCTTCACACTCCACCATTGTTTACAAACACTCAGATATGCTGATGTCATTTCTGCAGCTCCCACCTCTCTTCTCTGATTGGGTTGACAAAATCTCTGCCGGATGAAATCAGTTGTGATTGGATCTTAGCAAGATGGATCTGCATGGTTTTCTGTGCTTGTTGGTTTTTACACTGTTTTTTTCAATTATTTTGTTTATTGTACTGTTGTTTATAAACAGCACTTTTTAAATTTACCTTGTAAAGCATATTTGAGTGATTGAAAAGTGCTTGATAACTACAATTCATTACTATTACCATTGTTGTTGAAAAGTTTGTGTGCGTGTGTGTGTGTGTGAGTGTGTGCGTGCGTGCGTGCATGCATGCATGCGTGTGTGTGTGTGTGTGTGTGTGTGTGTGTGTATGTGTGTGTGTGTGTGTGTGTGTGTGTGGCGGGGGGTGGGGAGCATCCCACCTGTCTACACTGATGCCTATGGATTCTAGGGGACCTGCCAAACCACTGCCAGTGCTGTTTGATGGACAACAGGATAAGCTGTCTCAGCATGGCTCTTTCTGGACTCAGGTGTTGGAGGCCTGAGCAGCTGTTCCAGGGCCTGTCCCGTGTTAAGCAGCACTGCATGGCTAATGCTCTCCAGCTGAGTTGAGGCTGTTGTCTGTGCTATATTTGATACCTCAGTGAGTAATTAATAAGATTCTATTAATAACAACGGGGGCAGTAAAGGATCTCTTGTTCTTAGTGCTCCCCACTGCAGCTTTTTGCAAAGCCCGGAAGCCCTGTTCACCGAGGTTATTAAGCTGATACCTGTCACAGAGCAGCACAGATGAAGATTCACATTCTGTTTTAAGTCTGTTCATTCAACTCCAACGCATTTCTATTGCTGCTACTTTCTTTAGAGTTGAAGCGTGAACTTTACTTTACTTTTACCACTGATCAAATGACAACTAATGGGTGCTGTGTCAACAAATTATGTCCAAAGATACATACAAGGTGATTAAATAAATAATTGGGTGTATGTAAAGACTAAAGCACATGGCCCAAAATACAAGTTGGACTGATTGTGACAGAACCCAATAGAGAAATGGTCTCAAAAATGCAGAGACAGAGTCAGAGTTTTGTGACACAGGTCGTCCCTCCTTCAGCAAAATGAGGCAGGCAAAAGCAAAGTCATTAGGCAGGCATCCAAACTCAAGGAAAACTTATAGGAAAGAATGCTGAAAGCAGGCAACACAAGGGAACATGCACTGACCAGGAAACATGAGGGACACATGCAGGGTTTAAACACAGACTATTGGTGGGTAATGAGTGACAACTGAGCACAATCTGGGCAAGAGAGCATGTAACGAGTTAATTAAGGCGCAATCAGGACACAGGACTAAGGAGGTTGTTTTAAGTCCCTTGATGATTCAAAGGTGTGATGGGTATTAACATTCATCAAATGCCTGCTCTCAGTACAGGAGTGTGTCTGCAGGTGGGTACACTGTTATTTCCAATGCAGCCTTGGGGCTTAAATACACAACTACATTTAACTACTACTACAGTGTTGATTACTTTCTGTCCGTACCATGGTCAGAGATACAGATTATTCTTTATGATGTGCGACTGTTAAAAAATGAATGAATGAATGAATGAGTGAATAAATAAATCTGAGGAGTGTGTATGAGAGGATGTGGTATAGGTCTTCCTGCTCTGGCATCACATTACAAACTTCAACATCACTATACAAGCAAAAAGAGTAATATTTTAAGTAGGAGTGTTTCTTCTGCTGTGTGTAAAATGCAGAGGAATGTGCATTAAGTTCTGTGCCTATTTTAGTATATCACTTAAACACCCTTGAAACAGAAGGATAGACCTGCACCATGACTTCAGACTTCAGACTACAGTATTCTTTGTATGAGGCCCAGACATTTTTTTTTACGTCCTTGGGGCAGTTGTTCAAAAGAAATTTCAATTACATTCTTTGCCATGCAGGATCAGGTAACCCCTCTTAGTTTGCAGATCTTTTAAAGCAAATTTTGATTTGATCACTCTAATCCAGAAACACAATTTTGAAGACTGCCACACCCAGATTAGCTTTGCCCTTAATGTGACAACATGTCACAATGTGGACGAGCAGCTGTGTAAAGAACAACAGGTAGAAGAGCCAACATGGGCTCAATTAAAGAGTTTCTGATTTTGATACAAAACCCAAAAACAACATGAACCATCCATCCATCCATCCATCCATCTTCTTCCACTTATCTGGGGTAGCGGGGGCAGTAGCCTCAGCAGGGAAGCCCAGACTTCCCTGCTGAGACTACTTCATCCAGCTCTTCCTGGAGGATTCTGAGACATTGTCAGGCCAGCCGAGAGACGTTGTCCCACCAGCGTGTCCTGGGTCTGGTGGAATATGCACCAGGGAGGTGTCAGGGAGGCATCCTAATCAAAAGCCCGAGTCACCTCATCTGTTTTTCCATGTGGTTGCTCAGCAAAAGGGAAACTCTAACCACCATCACCTGGGTTGTAGTTTCCAAGCAGGAAGTACAGTTCACGACTGGGCTCGCCTTCACAATAAAAGCTTAGGGGAGCTTAGATTTAAACCTGGGTTACACAAAGTTTATGACCATAGGTGAGGGTGGGAATGAAGATCAACCGGTAAACAGAGAGAGGGTTTAGAGAGAGGCATTACTGCAGATGCTGCACCACTCTGCCTGTCGATCTCTCGCTCCATCCTTCCCTCAGTCGTGAACAAGACCCTGAGATACTTAAACTCCTCCACTCGGGGCAAGATCTCATCCCCAACCCGGAGGGAGAAATCCACCCTTTTACAGCTGAGAACCATGGACTCAGATTTGGAGGTGCTGATTCTCATCCCAGCCGCTTCACATTCGGCTGCGAACTGATCCAGTGAGAGTTGAAGGTCACGGTCTGATGAAGCCAATGTGACCACATCATCTGCAAAAAGCAGTGACCCAATCCTGAGGTCACCAAACCGGACCCCTTCAACACCCTAGCTGGGCCTAGAAATTCTGTCCATAAAAGTTATGAACAGAACCGGTGACAAAGGGCAGCCCTGGCGGAGTCCAACCCTCAACCCCAGTGAGGGTCTGTGCCAAGTCCAACGAGTCCGACTTGTTGCCGGCAATGCAGACCAAGCTCAGACATCGGTCGTACAGGGAACAGACGGCCTGTACGACCCCATACTCCTGGAAAAAAAAAACACAAGACTCCTTGAGGGACACGGTCCAATGCCTTCTCCAAGTCCACAAAACACATGTGGACTGGTTGGGCAAACTCCCACGCACCTTCAAGGACCCTGCTGAGGGTCTAGAGCTGATCCACAGTTCCACGGCCATACACAAAAACCACATTGCACTGTTTAGTGTAGGCAGGCAGTCCACACCAGCATGAACAGCCAACATAGACAGCTTGTTCCACCAGTGTGATTCATCCATGTACAGCAGACTCCCATGTCGACTGTGTGCCCTTCTCACCCATGGAAACAAGGTTTGGTAAAGAATTAAGTTCAGTTTTTTGGTTCCAACATGTTAGCTCCCATTACTTGTGTGAAAACCTGTCACATGAATTTTGAATGATAGATTCTTTTTGTTTCTTTCAAATCATGTTAACATGTATTAACTAACAGAATTCAATACATTTTAGAATTGATGGTGCTATTTAGATTTTATTGAATTTTAATACATACATTTTAAAAATTTGAGCCATCAGAAAAAATGTAATTGATTTTAATTCTTAAAAATAAACTCTGTCATGATTAATTTCAGTGATTGTATTTATGTTGCTTTCATTTTTTTTCCTCGATTAAAGCACTTCAAGTCAACTTAAAACAGATACCTAAATGGGACATTTGTCTTGAACATTTTCTGTCTACCTAATTAAACTTTGTTCACAAAAGGAATGTGATTTTATTGTGTTACATGAAGTCATTCAATCTACATAAATTCAAGTACCTGCCAAGGCCTTTCTTTGGCAGCCCTCACTGTTGCACCACCATGCAGCATGGAACAAGACAGTTATTTTACTTTTACTTAACTCAACTAAAAGACTTTCACGGTAGCCCATATCCACTTTATCTACTTTATCCTTGTAACAGTTACACAAGTCAAATGGAAAATATGAATTAAAGTATGTACAATAAATGATACAAATGTTGTATTATGTGATTAATTTTTAAGCTTAACAACATTTTATTTCTAAAATCCACCTTAAAATCCTGGCCCCTGCTGGAATTAGAATAATCCTTTTTATCTTTTTTTTTAGATCCAAGTTATCTAAATCCTATTGAAAAGTTTTCAACAACACAAACTGAGGATTTGATCCGGATTCAAACTCGGATTAGATTAAGTGATCTGATCCAAATTCAGAATCCGTCTTTTCCTTTTGAGCAACCAAAATCTGATCAGTTTACATTTGAACAACTGGCCCCTCAAGATAATGCACAAGTGCCCCTGACTATGTTACACTAAAAGCCCACAAGCGCAAACGCTTACTTGCTCCTTGGACAAGCTTGGTGCTCAGAATCAAAATGAAAAATGCATCAGGTTGAAAAGAGCAGTTGCTCACATGCTCAAATGCTTTGTGTTCTGTGCTTACAATGAAGCCCTCATCTTAACTTCTATGAGTGTTAAAATTAGATTTACCTTTTGTCATGAGTTAGTGTGTACCGTGAGGAGTGCTTCCCTTTTTCTTGCATGCAAGAATATGCACTCTCACTCAGGGTTAGCCATGCGTGCAGATCTCTGAGCTCTACCTTAAGGAGGATTCAAACGTGACTTGGAGAAAGTCGGTATGGAGTGACTTTGTCTGGTTTGGTCAGTTAGGAACTGTGGCATAAAATTACTCATACTTTTGTCGCAGGAAAAAAAAACAAAGCATTTCCAATAATTAATTCATCCCATCTTGATAATGTGGCAGGAGAGAGTTCCACATTACATTAAAGCAGTAAGTCTCCTCAGGCCAGGTAAACACAAAGACATTAAATATTAAGGAAGAGGTTTCAGATCCCCCATGGAAACAGTTTATGTTGTTGCTGTTTGATCTTTTCTCTGCTAGATCTCTCAATATCCCCCATGCCCTGTACAAGTGGTAAATGTCAACAATAAGGTACAGGTGATTCGCTGTACTTGACCTGAAGTGACCCCCTAGAGAGCCCTTGAGAAGGAGGAAAAACGTCACCCGTGTAGCAGCTTTTTAACTGAGTGAGCTTGACTGAGTCCTGAGGTTTTCTTCTCTTCATTTTAACGAGACCAGGCATGCAATGATTCATAACCTAACATTCCCTCTGGGCCAAATCATGGTGACCAAAAACCACAAAGGCTTTAAACAATACAGAGCTGACCGTGGGGTTTAAATGAAAACAAATTGAAAATGAAACCCATATAACAAACCATATACTGGTAGATGGATCACAGTATGTCATGACAGGGCCTTGTTCTCATATGTCTGAATTTATTTTCAGTGGGCAGCTTTCATGGAATTTAAATGCCATTGATAGTTGCCAAGTGCGGGTACAAAAATTTTCAAATGTGAATAGCAGGAAATAAGTGTGGGCTGAGAGAGCTATTGAGTGGTGATGCTGCAGTGACAGTTATTTCTGCCCAGCAATGACTGGGTGCTCACTATACTGGCACTGAGAAGCCAAATCAGTAAGCTGGCCTTGGGCTACACAGCACTGCTGTTGCCATGGTGAACAGATTATCTCTGTATAAAAAAACCCACCACTCTTCTCACTTTGTAACCACCCCAGTCGCTGGGCATGAACAGTGTTTTAGCTGGTTATCTTTCAGTGCATCTTTCCTTCACTGAGCAATCTTATCAACAGTTTAGGGAGGTGAGACATTAGAAAGGTGATTATAAATCCAACAGATACCTTTTACAAAGTTCTCACATTATTTTTAACCTGTTCTTCTGATGGTGAAAGGAAAAAAACTCCATGCTTTCATACCACAGAAAGGGATAGGGTCAATCTTTTTATTTGGTGTTTTTGTCCCATTAAAACAAGACGCTGAATGCCAATCCCTCTCATCATGTGCAACCTTTTACACCTGTTGTGTGAGTGGAAACACTCAACAAATAACACCATGAAGAACACACCACACAGCTGCCTGTGGTTCCTCACCTTGATCTGTAAATTACATTTTCATTAGATAGCCAAACAAATTCCTGACTGTGATTGGTTATTTGCCTTATCATGAGTGGGATTTATGTTAATCAATCCCAACCCCCCCCCCAAAAAAAAAACAAATTCTGGATCTTCTCTTTGCAGTTGTTTAGGATAAGCTAACAATAGAGTGAAATTAATGACTCAATTTAAAAACAGTGGTGTTATCTATTTTTGACAGAGCCCCCATTTTATAGAATCTATGGTAATTTCCAGACAATTGGGTGCACCTGAATATGAGCAGCACCCACTAAATTGAAAAAAGGAAAAAAAAAATTGTACACATAATGGCTGCACTTGTCTATAAGCCGCAGGTGTCCACATTGTAATGTGGAATATTTACTCTGATTTTCTTTTAACTTTTAACTGAATAAATGTTTGTTTGTTTTTGTTTTTGTTATAGGTCGTGTGTAACATGGCCTAGAACACAGCTGGGGTCCGTTTCACAAAGCAGGTTTAACAATCTCTGAGTTAAACCCTGAACTCTGAGTTGATCTCCTCTGAGATAGAAAACTCTGAGTTTTTGGTTCCAGAACAGCAGATTTGAGTTTGTTTGATCAACTCGGAGTAGTTTCACCTGGAGTTAAGCGCGTGCACCACCGCTGTAAAAAGACAGCATTAGTGGAGCCCTGATTCGACGAGTCACCATGGCAACGGGGACGCAGAGGGTGGCGGGGTTTTTTTACCCCGCAAGAACTGGAAATCTCAATGCGCTCATACAGAGAATTTTAACATGATTTTAGCAAAAAAGTGCAACACCACAGCAGCTGTAAAAGAGAGGGAGACGGCGTGAGAGAACATCGCTGCTCTGGTCAATACGTAAGTTTAAATGTAGTCCAACAATCACAATAATATTACAGGGAAAACTGTTTGAATGTAGATCATTCATTTATTTGATTTAGGTGCAATCCTGCGGGGGAGAAGCGCACTTGGCAGCAACTTAAGATGAAATATAAGAACATTGTTCAAACAGGTGAGACCTCCACATAATCTCACAGGTTTACCTCATTTTGATCACGTTTTACATTGTAAAATAAATATTACATGGCTGTTTGACTGTGCAGTTGTTTCATCTCCAACATAATGTTGTTTACACACATAAATGTCTTCTCATATGTATCACATTCTGTTAAATAATTAATCCTATTTAAACTAACACAGACTTTTACTCAGCAAACAGAAAGAAGCAGATGACAGTGAAGCGGGTGGTGGTCCTGCACCGCCACCTCTGACGACCTGCATACAGTTGCCTTGTATCTCTAATTGGAGCACAATACACAATATCTGCTGGGATGTGAGAGCATGACTATGGCTGGTAATGTTACAAATGTAAAGACGGATTAGGTCGTGTCTGTAAATGATGGACTGTGATTTAAAAAAGAGAATTGCCTGAAAATGTCAGAACATCAATGCTCGCTCTCATGACAATCTCCCGAAAAATATTAAATTAAATTCCCTGCACAGTAATGCTGCACCTTCATCAACGCATTCATTGTCAAAAAGACATGCTATGTTTGTGACAAAAGTCGACTTGTATGTTTCTTAAATAACAGACGGCAGAGCCGTGTTACGCTAAAACTCGCCCGCTGACTGAAAGAATGAGGAAATCAAACATGGTGTGTGGTTGAAAGAGGGCGGAGACAGAGAGAAACTTATGCTTCATTGACAAAAACCTGGTCCCGACCAGGTTAGTTTCACAGCGTCTGTTACTACAGTAACTGATCCAGAGCTGAAGTTACCTCTCTGTGTGAAACAGGCTGGAGTTACCCCTCTTTCTCTGTTTGAGTTACCTCGAATTGTGAATTGTGAAAATTGAGAGTTTCCCTCATTTCAGGGTTAATAGACTCAGAGTTTTCACTAAACCTGCTTTGTGAAACGGACCCCTGGTCACACAGTAGCCTACCAGAAAAGTCATTGATCACTATCTTTATCTTCCTCCTACACTTCGGCCTGTCTAACATGGCAACAGCGTTTTGACCTAAAATTGAACCTTTTGAAAACAGCCTCCAGAGTGAAATTTCTCTGGAACACCATTTCACTGATTGCAGTGTGAACAGTAAGACAGAGTTTTCAGTGGAAACACTGATGTCATGCTCTGCTGTGTGTTACACTGTCATTGTGGATTTTCCATGCATGAACCAGGACAACCAACAACAATAGTAACTGTAATGGATTACCATTTCTGCTTGTGCTGATTTGGATACAGTTTCAAGAGAAATGAGCAATAAATTAACAGATTTGTTGGGCATAACCTGTTCCTCATAAGGATGAGTTAGTTTTCGACAGAACCTGGACATTTGCAGACAATCAAGGCTTTTGATATTACAAACTATCAGCTCCTTCAGAGATCCTGCTACACACAACAGCAGATGACAGCCTGTAAAAATATGGAGGCAAATGACTTTTTTTTTGTTGGCAGGTGGGTTCACAACCTTGGTACCAAACGGCTACACAGAGATAATTGAGTGGTTTTATATATATACATATATAATATATAATATATATATATATATATATTTTTTTTTTTTGCTGTATCTATTAGAATGCTGCAAAAAGTGACTTGTGCCCATCTCTTTATCTCTCTATCATAAACCTGGACATTACCAAAATCTTTGAGGCAACAATATAGGGCCTGGTATCAGAAAGCTTGGTCTGTGTCAGAGGGTTTTTTTTGTGATTTTCTAACACATCAAGGAAATAAAGACATTCACACCAAAAACATTTGTAATTGCAACAATTTCGGGGGGAAATGGCAAATTTTCTGGAAAAATTCCAAAGGTGCCAATACTTTTGTTCATGACTGTAAGTGGAGAAAGTTTTGAAGTGTCAGCATGAGAGTGAGCACGGCAGCTCTGCACAGCAGAGAGTGGGATTACAGATGGCTTACAGATGGCTTGTCACCATAATCAGTTTCAAATCAGGAGCAAACTGCACAGCATGGTAGAACTTGGTGGCTGTGTTTGGGTTTGGGTAATATTGTTGGCACCATATGATTTTTGACTTGGACCTGAATGAATAGGGGAAGGGGGGGCAATTGATTCTTGGGGGTGCGGGCAACTGAGAATCATGCTCTGTGAATTCTTTTCTAAGTTTTCATTGCAATTCATCAAATCTTGTTTTTCAAAATAAGTCCAGCCAGACTCAAAGCTAAAGATTTGTTTGACACAACAATGTTAGAGATGGAGATGTTTCTGAGCAACGTTTCTAAGCACTGTGCAATGTATAGGGCTGCCAAGTGCTGTGACAAAGGGTTGGTGTTTATTGACCTGAGATTAGAAAGCCTATTTAGTACATTCTGTAAACACTTACTGATAAGACAACATTGCCAACATTAGTCTGAGTAAATGGCTTCTTTAGAAAGTTCATGAACACAATCTAAAAATCAATGCATTACCCATTATCAGAGAGAACTTGCCGGGAACAAGACCAGCAATCACCTAAGTCCACAGTGTTCATTTTTGCAGAAACAAAATTATTATGTTTATTTATTTATTTATTTAGTTTTGTTGCTTTATGTCTTAATTTCTCTTAAGTCCCTAATTGCTATTGGTGAACTTTCTTTTTGACTTTATTTTCCAAAGTGTCTGTATCAATAACAAGTCTCTAGAGGTCAAACATGTTTTAAACTCCAGGATTACTAATGGTAAGGCTGAAAAATGTAAACAAAATTGAAAACCATAAACTCTGCTCCTCTCTTTTCGGTCCTCAGTCCTGGTCAGAGTACTTGTCCTTATTACTGTCACATTAATCATTTGAAAATCCCACAAAAATAGCCTGTGTATCTAAATGAATGACTGATTTA
The DNA here is from genome assembly GCA_008086565.1 of Thalassoma bifasciatum. Taxonomy (NCBI): domain Eukaryota; kingdom Metazoa; phylum Chordata; class Actinopteri; order Labriformes; family Labridae; genus Thalassoma; species Thalassoma bifasciatum. The sequence continues at coordinate 52,931 of RPOG01003115.1, read as the reverse complement.
TTGTTTTCTTTCTTGCAATTTTGAAGATATTGAAGCCTCTTGGGAAAGTGTTAAAACTATGGTTCTTTGAAATTCTGTCCAAGGCCCCGTTTACACATTTTACACCATTTCACAAAAAAAACATGTTATGGAAAAAACTGTAAACTACAGACACGCTGAGGGACTGAAACACTGTGGTATCCATGCCAGGCCTGTAGTTTAGGGATATAACTGGAGGAGTTGTTTACATGGCAACTGTTCAGAGAATGAAGTAGAGGGGAGCTGATCATCTGGGGTATTTCTTGAGTGCTTCTTCACTGATTTCAGATGTGGAGTAACAGATACACACTTTGTTGAAAGGCAGTTAGCATTTTCAGTGGCACAAGCTCGACACGGTAGTCCACCATTGTTGCTGGTGTTGTTGTGAGGTTTGCACAATTGCCACACCACCATGGTGTCACAAGCATGACATCATGGTTCCCACTGCTCTCCCCAAAGCTCTGACTTGCTGTTTACACAGCAACAGCGAAATAGCAAGTCAGACAATTTCCTCTTCAGGGGCTGATTTCAAAAATTTCTATTTTAGGTTGGCTCAAATTCAGTTTCTATGTAAATGGGAGGCCTAAATGCAACCATACCTCTGCATTTCCACGTAAAACCTTTGTCGTGTAAACAGTCCCTAAGGCTGGCTGCAGAAACATTGCAAACCACACACACAGTCAAAAAATAATTTAAAATAAAAATAAATTTGCACAAAACATAAATATCATGTTGACATCCTGGTACAAAAGACAGCTTGGGTCTAAATAACTCATTTCTGATTCCATTTACACAGCAGGGACTCGTTATTTCATTACTCTCGTTAAAATTGAGAGTCTTGCTTATAGAGGAATGACTGACTTGACTGCAAGGCAGCTGACAACATTCTGTAAACATATACTGAGAAGACCTACTGCCTGACTTCTAGGTGCACAACAGCCCATAGTCTTCACTGACAATTTTTTCATTTTATGATGCATCAAATACTTTCAGTTGGTTACAGGTCTGGACTGCATACAAGTCAGTTTAGTACTTGGACTTTTTCACTAAAAAGCATTTTTGTATAAAAATATGCTGTATGCAGTTTAACATTTTCTATCTGCAATATACAAGGCCTATGTTGTCCTCAAACTTGTATGTAGCTGTCAGTGTTGATGGTGTCTTTCAAGATGTGAAGGTGCCCATACCATGACCTATGATCCCTGTACTATTAGAAATGCAGCTAGAGATACAGAGATGCACTGCAGATGACTTTTATGTACTGATAAAAGGCTGGATGGCCCTTCTCCTTTTCAGAGCAGAGGACAAGGTGTCCCTGGTTTCCAAAAATTACATTTTCAGTTACAATTTGTCTGACCACAGCACAGTTTTCCACTTTGCCTCAGTGCATTTTGGATGAGCCTCGGCCCGGAGAAGACGGCTGTTTTTTTCCTATTTGCATGACAGAGCTGTGTCTCACATTTGTGGTGGATTGTGTTCACAGACAGAGATTTGTGGGAGTATTCCTGACCTCATGTAGTGATCTTCACTACAGAGTCATGCCTGCTTTAATGCAGTGCAGCCTGAGGGCCTGAAGATCACAGGCTTTCAAAATGGACTTTCAGTTTTATCACTTGTGCACAAAGTCATTCAGAGTGTTGGGACCATTTGATGATATTATGAACTGTTGATTTCAGAATATTCAAAGTTCTCCTAATTCATGGCAGAGGAATTTGTCAACAGACTTTTTCCATAGACTGGTTAACCTGAGAACTAATGAAAACAATCTGACCGCAAACACCTTTCTGACAGTTTATTCATATGTATGTTACAAATTGTGCAGTCGGTGTTGTAGTATGACAGGAACCATACAAACTTTGTGCATTGACAGTGAAGTTGAGAGACTAGAAAGTGTGTTGAGAGTGAGGTGTTAATGAGACTGAAGAACAGCGCTGAATAGGTTTGCTGCTCAGTCACATCCAGATGTATGTCAAAGGAGCAAATTGCCTTTGTCAGGTATAGGGTTACACACTGGAATGGGGTTCAATGAAACATGGCATGACAGAAATCCTAAAGTTCTCATAACAATGTGTAATCCCTGTTGCTAGATGCTCAGGAGCTGCACAGACACTTCTTGTTTGTTCTTTTGTTTGTTAGCTTTGTGCAGCAATAATGGTGATCTGTCACAGTTTTTCGCCTAGGGATGAAATCTGATGTGGTCCGTCAAGTCCTCATTCTTTTCATCAACCACAGATGTTACTTTTTTTCATTTGAGGATTGCTACAGCACTCGCAGTCATTCTGTTGGATGTGATCAGAACAAAAGAATGTGAACTGAAGGACTGAAAGAGAAAGTCTACGCCTGTGATCTTAAATTTGCCATTCTTATCAAAACCTTAAGAAATATTTTTCTTCTTTTTACTGCCTTTGTGTGTTTTCATATGCTACTGTTTCAAGTAAATAAAAATTACATCATGTCATTATGTCATCCACATTTAAATGATTTTAAATATGTGCCCATGTGTTCGCATTGGACCAAGTAAAGGGGTTTAAGAGGTCTTTATACTTACAACCCTGACCCATTGCCAATAAGGAATTTTATTGTGAGTAAGTAAGTACAGTTGTGCTCTTAGGTTTACATACCTCAGCAGAAGTGATGATTTCTTGACCATTTTTCTGAGAATATGAATGATAACACAAAAAACTTCTCTTTCACTCATGGTTAGTGTGAAGACATTTATTATTAAACAACTATGTTTAGTCTTTTTACATCACAATGACAGCAGAAACTTCCAAAATGACTTAATTATGACAAGTTTTTTGGCACTTTTCACAGCCTCAAATTTTCACAGAAAAAAATGATGCTGTACAGCATGTTCATCAGAGGTGTGCTTGTATTTTTCACAGCTGTTACACTTACACTTTTTGCACAAAAAAATGGGGAAAAAAATTAACCCAAAAAAATGAATGGAAGTCAATGAAAGAAATGTGCAGGTGTGTCCAAAACTGCTTAAACTTTGAGACCCAACAGCACTGACAGACTTCATTCTTGCACCAAAATGTGCGCATATCTTTCCACGATTGTTAAATCTTTTAATTTTTCTGCTTTTCTGAAGCTCCATGAAAGCAGCAGACGACCCACTCTGCAGCTCCTCTTTTCAAGAATGGCTGTTTTTCACAGCTGATCGTTGGCCACAGTAACCCCGCCTCCAGCCCCTGATGTAGTTGGTGCATTTGCTTTGTTTCATTACATGTAACAATTTCTGTTCTTAAGCATCCTCGTTATCAGAACTGACACACTACTGTATGCAAATTATTTTGCATTTTAAAATTTCTTCTCTTTCACCTGCTGTTTAACTTTTACAGCTTATTTTTGCCCAGCTTTCTGATATTTTAATTTCAAATAAGACACATTTTTAGATTGTTTCAGTGCATTAAACAGTTTGTTAAACACCCTTCTCATTTTCAGCTTTCATGCAGTACTTTTAACATTTTTTTTTCATTTTGCATTTTCTCATTTGGCTCACACAGCATCATCATTTCAACACATTTTCTACAGAAAATGTGATTTTTTTCTTAGTTACCAATTCAATTTCAGTGGGTTTTCTCTATTCTATTTCCCTCACTCATCTAAACTTTTTTTGTTTTCATTTCTACATCTGCTCATTAAAGATGTGTACTTGTTCCATTCATCAAAAAACAGCCTTTTGGGATTTGATTAAGGAAGAAAGAAACAGTGCACATGGTGGATGACTATTTAGTTTGCAATAAAATGTACATGCAACAGTCTATTTTCAAGCAATTTTGGGCCCAATATAAACAAGTAAAATTGAGCGACGGACTGTATTAAGTCATCTAGCAGTGGCCTTGAGAGGGTGGATTAACTCACTCAGTACGAAATTCTGTTTGTGTGTTTTTTTTTAACAACAGTATAACCAAGCATGGTATTCTTTCATTACTCTCTTTTTTGGTGTGCCAACAGGCTGCTGCACCTGAATTGACATCAAGGATTTCTGCCTTAATAAAGCCTTAAAAGTTGGATCCAGCTGGTTCATGTAATGTCCTTTCTTCCATTATAGTGCAACAGATTGCTGAAACAATCTTTTACTTGGTTTGATTTGGCGTATAAGTGCTTCAGAGCCTACTCATTCAGAAAGTACATTATCCACTTGATTAAAATAAATAATTAAATGAATAAAAACAGCCGCCATTTTTAAGAGGACCACCATTCAAAGTGCATTTCAACAGTTTTCCAACTATATTTCGACTGACTAATCCTATTTTAAAAGTCAGTACATCAAAGTATATGTTTTTAAAAATTAGAAATACATTTTTTTTAATAGAATAAACATTATTGAATATTATGATGATACAAAGGGAATTAAATGAAGAAACACCCTCTCAGTAATGTTTTTGATGTGATGCCAAGGTGCGTGACCACCCAATCAAATCAAATCAAATCAAACTTTATTTATATAGCACTTTTCATACAATAGGATGTAGCACAAAGTGCTTTACATGTTAAAAGGGCTCACCCCATCCCACCCACACACCCCCCACCACATCCTACCCACACCCCCCACGTCCCACCCACAGCCCCACCCTGATAAAAACACACTCACAGTCACATTCACACTCACACACAGATAAAAAGGCTTTAAAAACATGTGGCTGAGTACAGAGGAGCCAGGTCAGTAAATGCAGGAGGCCATATCTGCACTGGGGGGCTGCACAAGGTCCAAAGCTAGGATGCCTCCACCCCCACAAACACCTTACAGGCCAGGGGGGGCCCCACAGCAGCAAAGGACAGCTGCAGAGCCCCCACCTGACTAAGCTGATGATCATGAGAAGGAGACAACCCAGCCAGAGCCAAGCACAGCCCCCCAGCACAGAGTGGCCCCCTCTGAGGAAACACTGGAAATGGGATAAAAAGATAAAAACATAGAACCAGTGAAAATATAAATACATGCTTAAATAAACTAAGAAGATAAATATGTAAAAGAAGGCTAAGATCAGAGAATGAATAAATATAAATAAATAAAATTAAAATAACATAAATAAATAAATAAAATGAAAGAATAAATAAATAAAACCTTAATTGAAAATGCAGAGACAAGTAGAAGAACAGTGAACTGTGCTTATTGCATTTCAACAATGCTACAGATGTAGTATGTATGCCAAGGGTCTGAAAAGTGCAGCATGATTTGAAATTTCTGTGTGCAATACTGCAGCAGTGCCTGAGCTAGACTGCTCAGTGATGGACGGAACTCTGTTAGGGACATAATTATTCCACTTGGTTTATTCACACAAATAATGTCACATGGATATGCCTGGAGAAGTACTTTCTGACAAATCATATGGCACAAACTGTATGAAAAGATAGTGCTGATGTACTTTAAATATGTATTTAAGACATGAGGTTATTAGGCAGTAAACATCTGCAAACAGCAGTGTCATCTGAAGATCTGAAAAAACCAAACAAACATCAAAATAATTATGTTTAAATATGGGTGTCTTTTGATTTTGAGCGCCAAGTGAGTCTTAATGGCAACTTCATCATAATCACCAATCTCATCTTGGAGGTCTTTTTTTGTGAACTCATTATGGATGACTGATGAAGTTCCCAATCAATATGCAGATTAGGAGCAAATCAATTTGTTTTGACTCTGCTTTCATCATTATTTTTTGGCACTGAGCTGAAATGCCTGGGTGAGGGTGTCAACAGGAAAGATTTCTGAGTGCTCAGTGCTACAACTGACTGACACATGTTTTTGATGCAATATGAGTTATTTATTCATTAACCATGAGGTTGGTGGCTGTCATTCAGAGGGACTTGTTTATTACCAAAATGTGTGAACTGTCATTGAGACACAAAAACCCAACTAATCAATGCTCGATTTTTCTTCTGCTCTCCATTGCACATGCTATTGCTCAATCCTTAGAGTTCAAAAGTTCACAGCCATCAAGCCACAGTTAGTTAACTTTCATCTGTAAAAAGGGTATTGTGCTTTTTTAGGCTTTATTGCCTCTGATACTGTTGTAGTACCTTAACATGACTTAGGACCTTACTGATGAGCCGTGTCCTCTCACTGTCATGATGGTAATGCGAGGTCCTTGGCAAATAAGATTGAGGAGCTTACAATGTTAGCAAGAAGTCAAAGGGAAGTTTGGACTCCTCCTTTTAAAGCACGCACTGAACTATCGACCAGGACATATTTATTTTCATTTTCACTTTCACTTAGACATATACATCTAACATGTTAATCTCCCTGTAGACTGTGCAATCTCTTTGTAAATCTGTTCAAGCACTGTGTAGTATCATAACACCTATTCAGCGTGTAATATCTGTTTAACACAATTAATCTTGCTACATTCAAAATCTTTACATGTAAATATTGCTTTACCTTTGGTACTCATTGCTTTGGGTAATAACTGTTAATTTTGAACTCATTGTTTATACCTTTGTTTATTTTGTAATAATAATAATAATAATAATAATAATAATAATAATAATAATAATAATAAACTTTATTTGTATAGCACTTTCCAAACGCAAAGTTACAAAGTGCCTTACAGGCAATAAAAGCAACAGTTCTCTGGGAAGCAGTTCCAGTAAAATCAGCCAGCAGAACAGGCAAGAGAACACAAGAACAGGGTCAGCTAAAAATATTGATTAAATATACACAATTAAAACAACAAGGCAAAATACATTTGAATTAAATAAAATAAAATAAAAAATAAAATAAAAAGCTTCAGCTAAAATCAGGGAAGGCTCTCTGATAAAAGTATGTTTTAAGAAGCGATTTAAAAGAGGTTACTGACTCAGCAGATCTAATTTCCTCTGGTTGACTGTTCCAGAGCCTCGGGGCACACTGAAAAAGCCCTGTCTCCTCTCTTTTAAAAGACCTTTGCCCGAGGATCTCAGTGGACGCATCGGTTCACAAGGGGCTAAAAGGTCTAAAACATAAGGTGGAGCAAGGCCTTGCAGAGCTTTAAAAGTGGTCAGTAAAATCAATTCAAAAACATACGGGAAGCCAATGTAAGGAGGATAAAATCAGGGTGATGTGCTCATGTTTCCTTGTTTTCGTTCAAAGCCTGGCAGCAGAGTTTTGAACAAGCTGTAAACGATTTATATCTCTCTGACTCAGGCAGGTAAAAAGACTATAGCAGCAATCCAGGCGTGAAGATACAAAAGCGTGTAAAGGAATTTCTGTGTCCTTAAAACTTTAAATGGACCTAATTTTGGCAATGTTTCTCAGGTGATAAAAACAAGATTATACAAGTTTTTTTTGTATGCCATTCGAATGAAAGATCGCTATCAAACCAAACACCTAAATTCTTTGCAACAGTCTTTAGATTGAGATTAGAAAACAAGGAACCAGCAGATGGCAGCACGTCATTGGACAGGTGCCGGGAGCCAATTACAAGGATGTCCGTTTTGGCGTCATTCAGCTGCAAGAAATTTTTTTGAGATCCAGTCCTTAACATCTTTTAAACAGTTTAAAATCCCACTCAGCTGATTCTGTTCTGAGGGTTTAAAAGACACATATAGTTGAGTATCATCTGCATAGCAATGAAAGGATACACCGTGACGTTCAATGATGTGTCCTAGAGGCAGCATGTAGAGGGGAAATAAAACAGGCCCTAGGACTGATCCCTGGGGTACACCATACATAATTTATAAAAATGTTGAGAAACAACTGTTTCCAGATACACAGAAACGCCTGTTGGTGAGATATGATTTAAACCAGTTTAAAACTGTCCCAGATAACCCCACCCAGTGATGCAGTCTGTCTAAAAGGATGTTGTGATCGACAGTGTCAAACGCTGCACTTAGGTCAAGTAGCACAAGCGCAGCCAGTAGTTGGTTGCAAACTAGTTTTTCCAGAATTTTTGAAATGAAAGGCAACTTAGAACTTGGCCTGTAGCTTTAAGGAAGAGTGGGACCAAAACCAGGTTTTTTTTAAAGGGTCTAACACAGGCAGTTTTAAAATCATCAGAAACACAACCATTTGACAGAGAGCTGTTAAAAACAGAGAGTAAAGAAGGCCCAATACAGTCCAGTTATTTCCTTTATCCCATTTATTTTCTTACCTCTGTATTGTACTAAGAGCTATGGTAACAACAAATCCCCGTCACCCAATCTGATGACAGGAGTTCGTAGGCAGAACAGTACACTGAACCAGCTGATGGGCAGTAATACAGCCATTCCTTGACACAAACTGGTTGTCATGGGTAAAGCAATGAAACAAGTTGTTAGAGTCTGAGATAGGACTTCTAACCTGCTCTCTCACTGATGCAGGATCTTTACAAACCTCTCACTGAGATGCTACAGGACCACAGTGAATGTAGAGTGTAAATGACCAGAAAACTGTTATTTGTTAAGATATTTTATTCATGGTATTTTATTTTGAAAGTCTGTACATGGAAAGGATGACCGCAGCTTGAGAGCGCAGCTTGAGAGCGCAGCTTTACTTGAAATGAATGAATGAAGACATAGAAAGAGGAAGACCAGGACTTTTTTTCAACTGACAACGCACTTTTCTGAATTGTTGTTTTTAGCACCTAGCTGGAAGGGAAAAAAGGTATTGTGTTTTTTGTGTGTTAGCTCGTCCTGCTTATGAGTGTTACTTACTTCTGGCGGCTAACTGTGGCCTATGTTTACCTATCAGAGCTAATTGTTTGCTATCTCTCTGCTCTTTAGCTCTTATGGTGTTGGGAGGGAGAAGATGTTGTTCAAACAAGGAAAACATGTGAACAAATGAAAAAGGCTCCTGAAACATCAGTGCGCTTCATAATTTCTGGCTGGGGTTTGCTTCACAGGGCGCAGGATCCCATGAAAGTGTCAGCGTGGGAGTGTGGAGGCTGCTAGTCAAGGTCCCAGGCAATGAGCGACCCATTGCTCTTCTCAACAGTCTCACATGAAGCAGGTGCTGGTTTGGCATTGAAAGATGCTGCAGGGGATTGTCTCCCAACATTAACAATACCAGTGCAAACAGCTGTTGCAATGTCAGGTGAAGAAATAACATCACTAAATGAGCTGCCCTCATTGCTGTTAGCTCCCCCAGCAGAGCTGGTAGGATCCAAAGGGAAGAAAGGGCCTATTTCCTTAAAATTTTCTGCCTTTTTTAGTTGTTGTTTGGTGCATCCGCTCATCCGGCCACTAGATTTCTTCATTTCTGCACTTTTGTAATTGACGTCCAGCTGACTACAACACACTGATGAGCATCAACTTTGACCCACCTCATGGCTGGCTGACCGATGAGGTGGCTCTGTCCCTCAGCTCACATTTTCGTTTGTGAAAAACTATGAAAAAGCTAAAAGTGAAAACCCCTGGCAGGCTGAAGGTGAACTGATATGAGCACATTGTTTCGCTTGTACCAAGATTGGGGGCTTAGATCTGGGGCCCTTGGAAGCCTGTGTTGTGCCCCAACTAAAAGTGGCCGTATGGAGCCAACAACAGTCCACAAACGATTCATATATATACTAAAACACACCGTAAACAATACAAAAAGGGATTTATTCATAAAACACCAGGGATAAAGTGCACAAACTAAAACACACAAAATCCCAAAATGAGAGGCAGTCATGAATTGTCTTTGTCTCAGAATCATTGAATGAACAAAGTTTATGTCTCAGGATCTTTAGTCTAAAGATTTAAGTCTACTTTCATGCTCTCAAGTTGATCAACACTTTAAACTTGAGTTTTTCTTTTAGACCATTCTCAGAACAACATGTTCCATTTATGATGTGATGTAGTCCGGGTATGATAAAAATTGATTTTAAATCAGTGGTCATATTTTTTGGCTTAAAGGCAGTGTTGATGATCTTTATGTCCCCATGGCAATTAATCCAAGATGTGTTCTTAAAAGGGAGCAGAAAACATCCACTATCTACAGCAGGAGGAAACCTGTAAAAACACCAACATGTCTGAGCGTTTGTGACACACAGTTTTTCACCAATCAATTTGCCCCCTGCTGTCCTGCGCGTTCATCGTACCAGCGTGCACTGAGAACCCTGATTCAAAGCACGAGCACAGTGGGATCCCAGTACGCTGGAGGATGACGGAAAAGGTCTTTATACCTCAGTTATTAGTTACCGCTCCTCCTGCTAAACAGAGCAGAAAAAGACAGACAGAGATAAAGAAGCTAAAATGAGAGAGACCACGGAGAAAGCCAGGGCAAAAACCAGAATTCACATCGGGACAGCTTTTCAGCATGGAGTCAACTCAAAGAAGTCAAAGCTTTAAAAGTGATGCCACGGTCTCTCATTTTCTGTTGGAAAGGTTAATTCAGAGACTTTTAGAGGGACACATTTAATCTTGATGAAATATTTAGCCATGTTTATTGATGTGTGGTGATTTCAGGCCGATGCTAACGTTAGCTTCTGTGTCCGTGATGTGTCTGAGATCTGTCATTTACTACAGACACACCAGCTTTAACCAACAGTCCAAGAGTGGGCATTTAGTTTATTAATCTGTCATTTTAGTCGTGTGAGGAGTCATGTTTTTTACTGGGTTTTTTTCTGTTTTGGTGTGAAATAGGAAGTCATGTTTACATTCATTTAGCCACATTAGCCGCTAACGTTAGCTTCTCTGTCGGTAAAAGCCTTTACATTTGTTACTTTTCTGAAACCCAGTTTAACATATTTGATTATATTTCTCAGTATGTGTCTGGGCATTTGTTTGATTCACACAGACAGACAGGCTTTGAACTGGACGTTTTGCAGCTGTGTATAATCCATATATATATCATGTACATAATATATCATAGACATTATAATATGTGGTATCTCTGTGTTGTTTCAGTTATGTGAAGGATCATCCACTTTGACGCCAGTCCAACCCCGTGTCATCAGATCATGCCCCGTTCCCACATGAAAATGGACTAATCTCAACTGAGGATAATGCTCTGTGACACTAGCCATGTTTGTATGTTTTTAACTTTATTATGATACTGTTTGGATGTTTCTTACCCCTGAGTGGGACATGACTTGTTTTACAAAATAAAAATGATGTGCTGATGACCAGTTTTGAGTCTGTTTTTCTGCAGCAATCATGATTATGATCATATGTTCGCTCGTGCACAAGCAGCGGCATCATTTTGGAGGAGGGGAGGGGGGAGAGAGGAGGAGCTAGAGGGAGTACTTGGGAGATGCTACATTCAAATTCATGCTAGTTTTCCAGGACTGCCAACCCTGCCTTTAAGCTGCATGTTGATTCATTCAGGCCTTTTGGGTAAATGTTTCATCACAAAACTGACAGAGAGTGTTGAATAATCCCATTTCCTATTCAGAGGATACAAGTGATTTTTTAACCCCTCTGACAACTGTATTATGAAGAGTCTACACCAGGGGTGTTCAGTGGTGACACATTTTTCTAGTCAACTGAATGAAAATTCTAACTTCTGCTGACTGTACTAAAAGGAAGACAGAACACTGAGAAAAATAGAACAAATATTAGCACAACTTTAAACATTTATTTTATTTATTTTGCAGAATCACAAACTCTGTCGGTAAAAAATGTGTGTGTGTTTGCTGAATGGGCCCAATGTCAGCAGAGCGAGCACCACTACCCTTCAGTACTCTTTGCATGTTGACTTCCACATGTCTGTGTTTTTTTATGCACTGCCTAGGTCATGTTAACTAGATGTACCCTACATGAAACTGTCTATTTTGGTAATCAAAAAAGCAAAACTGAGCAATGCTATGGGATGCCATCTGTCATCTGTACTGTCTGCAACCAATAGGCAGTGGTTATCGTCATCTGCAACTGTGGCACAGCTTTAGCTAAAACACAAGGTTTCTCCCATTTCAGGTTAACAAGAGTCAAATATTAATAATGTGTACAACCAGATATGGTGTTGACAAGCAAGAGGAATGACCTTTAATCAAATGGCACTTGGTCCCTATAGCTCACTGGGGTGAGGATAAAACTGAGTCGTGTTACTGAAGCTTGACTCTCAACACACTGTGTCATGTTTACTTATTAAACTGGAAAATATGGGCAGAGCAAATATGACCAAAGAGAAAGGTGACACCTCCCCCACACTCAGGGCGCCTCATCACATCTTCACTGCTGGAATTAGTATGAGGTGGCTCTCGCTGCACAATTATTCATCAAAGAAGATGACGCCTGATTAAAAAACATCTATAATTCGAAACCATTCGCTTACCACCTCATGTAACCACAAAGTTTTTGAATGTTAGAGAGTTTATTTGGTTGATAATGAAAAGTGATTCAAAATTTCCACAGCTTGAGTCCAGTCAGTGTGGGAATTTTTAAGGAAGATTACACTTCCAACCTGTTAATCTTTTCATTTCTTGTAGCAGCCTCATTAATATGTAACAGTTTTAATTAGCAGAAAGAATCAAGGGCAGAGTTATGTGAAAAAATATGTTAATTCATGCAATGTGTTCATTCTTTGTGGTAACGACGAGAGAGTAGCTTCTTCCTTTGCTGTGTTAGTATCATTTGGACTAAGCAAATCTTTGCCAAACTGCCTTTAAAATCAACAAGATCATTGCTGCCATGGTTCTCATTTACATCTTTGTTTGCATACTGTATTACATGTAATAATGTAAAGCCAACAAAGCAGGTTCAGTCTGTGGACCACACAATTGTCCCTGTGTTCAATCCTAAAATGATTTCTGTCAGTAGCTGGAAAGCAGATCTTAAACACACATGAGGGGCTTCATATCAGGATGATCGTCACTCAGTATCAAGACACAGAACCTTAAACTGCACCCACTGGTGGTCAGCAGTGTGTGAGTGCGACTAAAAAGTGTAATGTTTTTTGAGGGGTCAGAAAGACTGAAAATACACTGCCCATATATCATTTATGAGCCTTATTAAAACAAAAATATCTAATTCCTTTATGAAAATATTTCTCAGGATATAAGCCTACACCCCCTCACTGAGCTACCACTTTATCATGGTGGAGGGGTTTGTGTGTCCCAGTGATCCCAGGAGCTCCCACATGAAGATGGACTAATCTCAACTGATTTGTGAAATGTGAAGTGTTGAGACAACAGTGTTATCAATACTCTCTTGACAAAAGCAAATTTGTAAGAAATGCCAAAATAATCCCACATCTTAAGAACTAAGACAGTAAAGATCATGAGTAGTACTGTAGATGAGATTGTAAAGATACAGCATTAATCCCCTCTTTTCTACATTGTTTAAAATGGCATACAGCATGTACAGACAGAAGATCAGGTGACTTTTTAGCCCCCCTTCAAAACACTTCAGTAACTCAGCTACACGAATAACTTGGAATGAGGCCATGTCATCTACCACTCTCAGCAGAGCTGACAAATGACCCGAGTTTGCACTTTGTAAAAACCCCTACGGAAGCTCCTACATCTCCATTACAGGAATCCAAAATGTCAGTCAGTCTGAGAGCAAGAATCTTCTCTGGAAACAGATATAAAGTATTCTGAGGTTAGTCTGAGGACAAAGCAATGATAGATCACACCTACTTTCAGAAACTATTTTTAACCCATTGGTTCAAGCTGCTTTGACCATTTATTCCTAAATATCCAGTGACATTAATGAGGTATGACTTTCTATGGCTTTGTGCATGGATTCAGACCCTTTGTATAACCATTTATTGTCAAGATAAGGGATAGTAACTAAATGGGGCTAATATTGGGCTAAACATTATAGTGGAAAGAAAACCAGAGTTCCTTCAGAAATATCACAAATACATCAGAGGAATGAAACTATTTAACTCCTTCCTCCCCTAGCATTCTTTCTCCTCTTGCCCTAAAATGCTATTCAAAGGATTAAATGTTTGAATAGCATACACTTAAAAACAAAATGTGTCCTAATTTGTCAGTCACAGAAATTGGAAAGCTGTCTATATTTTATGGATGTTTGAGGACATTAATCAGTAAGTTCTCAGGGGTAAATATTCTGTTTCTCTCTGAATCCCTATTTGGCTTTACCTCAAGAAAACAGCAGTGACATTAATCCTCTATGACTTGCCAGAACAGAGTGAAAGATGTAAAATAAACAATGTGCTGTTGATTCAGGTGTGGAATGCAAAAAATGTCAGTGGAATTTTGACACAGTTGTGTAAAGAGTTTTGATTAGTTTTTCAGGGAGGTCTAAAATGTCAAGGTCTAAAATTTTGTTAGAATGATCGTGTCTGGAGGAAGGTTGCTTACAAATCCATGTATCATCCGTTCAATTGAATTTCAAGTATGAATCAAAGCACAAAACATTGGTAAAAGGATTCATTTTCATTTTTTTTCCTTTCAGAAATGAAACAAATAAATAAATAAGAAATAATAATTATAAATAATAATTACATTTTTTTCGTTCCTCAATACTCTGTTTGCTCATTGAAATCAAAAAAGGGAATATGAATTACGGACTGAATTTGATTTTGTCATTTAATTTGTCCGATCATTGTGACCCAGAAGATGTAGGAAGAGTTTCTCCATCAAGAGAGCATAGATGAAGCCGGCTTAATGATAGTTTCACCATGTATATCCTAGTATAACAGTCATGGACTAAAGTACTGGCACCCCTGGAATTATCCCTGAAAATACACCATTTCTCTCAGAAATTTTTGCAATTACAAATGCTCTTTTTTTTGTATAAATGCTTTTATTTCTTTAATGTGCATTGAAAAAACACAAAAATGCTAAAGAAAAAATCTCGAATTGACATAATTTTACACAAAAGTGAGAAGAAGCGCTTACGGCCAAGGCCAAGTAGAACCCCACTGCTGACTAAGAGACAAAAAAAAACAGACTGGAGTTTTCAAAAATGTACCTGAGTAAGCCTCAGTCCTTCTGGGAGAAGATTTTGTGGACAGATGAGACTAAAGTAGAGCTTTTTCGAAAAGTAAGTCATTCTACTGTTTACAGAAAACAGAATGAGGTCTACAAAGAAAAGAGCACAGTGTCTACAGTCAAACATGGTGGAGGTTCAGTGATGTTTTGGGGTTGTTTTGCTGCCTCTGGCACTGGGGGCCTTGACAGTGTGAAGGAGTCATGAAATCTGGAGATTATCAAAATCTTTTGGGCTGTAATGTAGGGCCTAGTGTCAGAAAGCTGGGTCTGTGTCAGAGGTCATGGGTGTTCCAGCAGAACAATGACCCAAAAAATACCTCAAACAGCACCAAGAAATGGTTGGAGACAAAGCTCTGGAGAGTTCTGAAGTGGCTATGAATGAGTCCTGATCTACATCCCATTGAACACCTATGCTGCTGTTGTAAGAAGGCAGCCTTGAAATCAGAGAGACCTGGAGCAGTTTGTAAAAGAAGAGTGCTCCAAAATTCCATCCGAGAGGTGAAAGAAACTTGTTGATGATTATAAAAGGTAATTGGTTTCAGTTATTTCGTCCAAAGGGTGTGCAACCAAATATTGAGTTGAGGGTGCCAACATTTTATCTGGCCCATTTCTTTGCGTATGTGTAAAATTGTGTCAATTTTGGCTTTTCCCTCCAGCTTCTTTGTGCTTTTCCAATGCACATCAAGGAAATAAACACATTTATACCAAAATCATTTGTAATTGCAACAATTTCTGGGAGAAATGGTGAATTTTCTAGAGAAATTCCAGGGGTGCCAGCACTTTCTTGCATGACTGTATTAGAGGTGATGCAAATGTCTGTTTACACGGTTTTATGTGTTTCGTATACTAAAAATAAATATGGTTGTCTCAAGCGCTACGATTGGGGTTGGGTAACTGGTTCCTGCTAAGAATCAATAAGTATGGTTCAATCCATCAGTAAGATAGCTGTTTCACTAACTTAATTTCTACTTCTACTTTCCTGAGCGCCACTGAGTAGGAGCTTAGTGCAGCTCTGTTTTTTTTTTTTATTGATACTTGTTATATCATCATATTTATATATTCTTGGAAGTTTTGCGCGTTACATTTTCTTCCACTGCTGCTGTGACTGTGAATTTTCCCTCATTGGATGAATAAAGGAGCATTTTATCTTATCCTATCTTATCTCACAAGGGGATTGATAAAGAATTAGATTGATAAGTAGACTCAATAATGGTATTGGTATTGATAAAATCTTATCAATACCAATACCATTATTGATAAAATCTTATCAATACCCATCCTTAGCTAGGATAGACAGTTTACTCAAAGGAGCTAAACCAGTGACTCTTAAGGATGTCAAGCACAGGAGCAGGCCCCCGCTGCAGTGCTTGGTGGGTGGTGGGGCTCCCTGAGGTACAGTCCTTGAACTCTCCTTGCGATGCTGTTACCATGCTCAAGAAATTAACTAGTATACATTATTGGCAAGGAGGCTAGTATTTAGGAATAAAGTTTTTTAGTGCTGATAATCTCATTTCAAATTGAGGATTGTGATCAGGCATATACCAAAAAATACCAAAAAATAGCTCTGTAACACTCAGACTTTTTTGATTGTGCCACCACAAAAGAGAAAAATCTTTGATAGTTAACACCAGTTTAAGAAAACTTAGGATAAACAAGGAAGTCCCATCACTTTCTGACTCTGATCCAAAATGCACCTCTATGATTCCAAAATCATCTAAAACTCCTTTCTTAAGTAAAAAGAAGTTATCCGCAAAGATAGTTCAGTTTAAAGAGTCTTTTAAATTAAATCAGTGACCTGCCTGCCGCGAGAGTTTCAACACACAAATCAGTGCATTAAACCACAGTGAACCAAAATGGAAAAACAGTGAAAAAAATGATTGATCAACCAAAACATCAGTGGTATACTAGGCACAAAAAACAGTAAAATTGAAGTGATCTTACCAGATACCAGGGAAGAGTTAATGTTGGGAAACCTTTGTCCTCCTACGTGTGTCCAGCAACAGGTGAGTGGCAGACAGTCATTACTTTTCTTTTATTACTTTTATAACACCGAGATAGTCCAGGGCTTCACAGCTTCTGCCGAGTGTTCATGAGCACATTTGGTGATAGACAGTTTAAAGTTAAGGTCTTATTTCTTATTTTTTTAGCTGCACCGGGGCCATAGTGATCAGCAGCAATGCGACTGACCCTACTTTAAAAACAAAAAAAAACCCACATGCGAACGCATAAAGGGGTGACACATGCAGCAACAGTGTCAATGTCTTCATCTTCTTTGGACTTTTAAGTAAGGTTCATACAGGTCTGAGAGGTCCCAGAATTGTCAATTTGAAGTTTTTTGTCTCAAAATACAGTTTTTTCCTGGACTTCAGCCATCCTGAAAACTCTCTCTAGTGAGCCCTACAGAGAACACGCTGTTTCTGTTGGCCGTCCCTCCTTTAGCACAAGCCACGCCCCTCCCTATCTCTGTGAAGGAGAGGGGCGTGGCTTTTTACACCAGCACAATGTGCTAATGTTTACTCTGAGTATGTCTGTATGGCTGTAGAAGCGTCATGGTCCAGTGACACCAGTTTGACCCAGAGTCTGACCCAGAAGAAGAGGCTCCTGAAGGAATTCCAGTTCTGCAGCTGCAGTGTGACGGATCTGAAATCACAATATTTTCTCTTTATTTTTTCGTGTCTTGGTACACAGTTATTTACATGTAGTTAGGTAGCATTAGCTTCTGCTAACGGTTACCTCTCTGCTGTCTTCTGATGGAGCTCTTTTGGTGCATGCGCAATATTGTGAAAAGTTTGTTTATCTCTCGTGAATATCTTCCACGAGAGCTGAACAAGAAAACAGAAAAAAGTTTTGTCTTCAGAGGACTGTTATGCTTATGCTCAGTTAGACTTCAACAAGCTTGTAATGACAAGACTATTTCTGATTGATGCTGACAGAGTAGGTCGGAAAAATCTTATTTTCATCAAGTTTTGCAATGTTTTGAGCAGGGATGTTTATCATAACAGCTCCCTGTCGTTCATTTCAAAGTGTAATGATCTTACCCTGCCATAATTCAGCATAAATATCTGTCTGTATCAATTATCCTTTAAATGAAGCTTTAAGAATTGGAGGCCGCATACAGTGTTTCAAAAACTACACTATTCTCCATCTTCACAATAGTCGTGTTAGGAATTACCTGTGTTTTATGCACTTAAAAAGGGTTAGACCAAGCTGAGTTCTTATCCACCTCTGCGTGTCCACTCATATTTAGGTGAAATATTCACTTAATTCCTTGGATAGGTGCTCCTCTGGAAACTGTGCTACCATGCCCATAAAAGCTGAGAATATCTGCTGTTTGGAGATACCACAGGTAGCATTCTCCAAACTCAAACTGAAACTAACTTCTCTTTACCGTATAAAATACAATGACATTTACCTTTTGTTAATCACTGTAGGTTACCAGATGAATGCAGGAGGTAGAGGAGGAGCCATCTTGTATGGTCGACCATCCCGGGTTGGAGCCTGTCTGTCTCTGCAGAATGCCGAATGAAAACTGAGCTGACTGTGGTCCTTTACAGCTGAGAGGAAAACACCGGTATGCTATACTTTTTGAAATGGTAGGTTTTTTATTTATATCAAAGATGATTTGTAGTCTTGCTTTGCTTCATAATCTTACAAATGAAACATGTGGCGTATGGTTAACGTCCAGTTAAATGAATTGATTTTGCTATTTTCTTCATTGCATAGTTTTTTCCATGAGCATGTATTCACAGGAGACCTTTCTGTAGACACTTTCAAGTATTTATTGACTTAAAATAATTCAAATGTAAGTAATAGGAGTGATAATCATAACACAGAGCCAGCCTAGCAGGCAATGCACATCAGAAAAAAAAGCGTGATCACATCTTGGGCAGGTAGCCAATCAACCTGTCGGAGGGAGGAGGTAGAGAGGAGTCATGTCCCTTCATGATGTCATGGAGGGCTCTCGTTCAAATCCGCCTGTTTGAGCAGACTTTTTCTGAAATTTGGAGCAAGCAAAAGAGGGAGAGGATAGAAATTTCTCTGGGGATGCATATTACTGATGGAAAACCATTCAAAAGTGAATTTTGCTTAACATAGGCCCTATAAAGATCACTTTGAAACTCCTGACAGTCCCTTACAAAAAAACAAGAGAGGAATAAATAATCTAAACAGGGACACACATAAATCATGTCATTTAAATTTCTTCCTAATTAACTATTACAAGACATGTTCAGTTGTCTATTTACTGAAAAATTAAAAAGCTCAGTCTGAAAGAAACAAACAAAAAAAGACCAAAACCAGTTTAAATTTATGACATTATCATTTGAAAGACACTATAAAGCTAAGACTACACTGTTGTGGCCAATCTATTGTATTTCACTAATGAGCCTATTTACAAATTAGGCAATTATAAAGGTAATTGGTACAGAATGAAAAAAGTAAGGAGTCAGTGACAGAAAGTCAATGGGTCCCTTCTATTGCTCAACTAACCTTTGGTGGTAAGTGTGACCCTTGCATGACCCCAATACTGTATTGGTTGATTTATTATGAAAAGCCCACATAAAGATGTAACACCATGATTGCATTCCAGTTTCGTTGTCACAGCACAACGCGTTAGTCCATTCACAAATAAGACACCATAGTATGCAGTATCACGCATGAGTGGGAACACAAACCAATCAAGCATTTATTGCATTGCAGCTATCTGGCAATTACTGTTTTTTGCCCTGCTTGCATTTTGTGCTCAGGGAGTGAAAGCACAAGGAGTACAACTGATCATTTTCATCACTGGGATCAATTAAGTGTTTTAACATAGGTAATGGGTCCCTTGGCTCTAATTTTTTTTTTTTTCCTTATATCGCTGTGTGTTCAAAATGTCAAAAATGTGTTAACTTTATAATGAGCGGCTTGGGCCAGAGTAGTTGCAGTGCAATCCATAAAAGACTGTTTAATCAATAGTAGATTGAGTATGGCAGTACATCACATACTGTACTTTTATTTAGCAAAGCCTAAGCAGAGAAATTACTTTTCATTGTGCATTGCAGAAGCACTCAATTTAACCCTTCAGCCAGTGGAGTTGGTATGAGAATTATTCTCCTCTGTTAATTGAGCACATTGTTTCCATGCTCTTATGGTAAAAAAAAAAAATCGATTACTGCAATGAAAGATATCTCAGCTTTTCAAGAGTTAAAATGTTGTTTTTTCTGCTTATGGGAAATTAAGCTGACTTCTTAATTATTGCATATTGGTGTTGTTTATTTCTTTTGTTTGCAACATAACATCCTGAATTGTGGAGGAACTCCTTTCAACAGAACACATGGAAAAGAATAAGTAAGTGTTTCAGATCCTGAACTTACACTTCACTGAGATAGTGACTGTGCCCAATAGTATGCCCAGTATACTTAAAAGTGGTGATAGTGGTGAGACAACCATACCCTGAGAACTACGGTCCTTTAAAGTATGAACACTGGAAAAGTGAAACTTAGTCTCACACATTCCAGAACCATTGTGCTTCTGTTTAGCTCAGGTATACAAAAAAGTAATAAATCATCTTCTTATGAATCTTTTTTTTTTTACACACTGGGTTCCTCTTAGAGACACATTTTGAGCCCAATTGTGTTGATCCTTGGGTTGTTGTTGTCAGTCTTGGTATTGCTCACATTAATCAAATCGTTATTGGTATTGTTTGCAATGGCACCTGTTGTCATTTTATTGTCTGTCATTGTGTAACCCTAACTCTTCATTTCACCAATAACACTGGTTGGGTTTCTGCTGGTAAAAGAGATTTGTGTGTGTGTGCTTTTGATTTATTATGATTGACAAAGAGCAGCCAAGAATCATTATATGAAATGCTACAATTCTGTAGCATAGAGATGAAAATAAAATAAAGGAGAACCATTCAATTTAAAAGCAGATGAGGTGTGTGACTAAACAAGGCTATACAAAGGTGCAAAATTGTCCTGTCACAACCATAGATATAAATACTTAGACGCAGGTTGGTCTGTTGCTGTGAAACGTAGGTGTGTCTGCCACGTTGGATGTAGCAGCTCTACCCTGTAAACTAATGCAAGGAAATGGACTGAAAAAAGCGCCTTTTAAGTTAATGCCTTTTATTCACACACACACACACACACACACACACACACACACACACACACACACATACATATTTGTAAACAGGGATCTGAAACAACATGTAACTTTTAATGTGATGTTTATAGATGTTTACTCCTTATGTGTCTAGGACATAGGACAGTGTATGCATTCATCTAAAGTTTCTATGATTTTCACAGCTACCAATGTATGTAACACTGTGATTGTGATGATAAATATTAAAATACTAATATTATTTCCCATCTGACATGAAAAAGAGAGCTTAACTTTTTCCTTCAAAGAGTTGTCCTCCAGTCAGTAGACCTTGTGTTTTACTTCGCAGGTAATTTTAATGAAGAAAAGGTAAAAAATAAAATACACAAATACAGGTAAGTGAATAACTATATAAACACATTTGCAGCAAATGCCAAACAAACAATAATATTGCTCTTAAGTGTACAAATCCAAGATACAAATCAAAGATGGATGGATGGAAATGGCAATAACCACACATGTGCTCTCTGATTTTCAATCTCGCTGCAACTGCAGATGAACAAGAAATAAAACTTTCAAAATCAGACATCCACTTTCAAGATAAAAGAACACTCTACTTTGACCTATCCCAGTTAGATCACAAATACTAAATATCTGTGTTCACAATCACCAGATCCTGAAACAAAGTTCTGATAGAAATTGTAATGTGGAGATAAAACTTATAAGAAATAATTTAAAATATCCAAAAAATGTGTGTATAAAGAAAGATACAGCACAAACGTGAATATTTAGCTGATTTTGAATAATCTTTTTGATATTCAGTGATTGATGAACACACATATGTACATCTATCCAGGGGTGGAAGTAATTAGTTACAAATAATGAAGCTCGCGTTAGTTCATGCAGGACATGGAAGTCATACGCCCAGATGTTACCAGCTGACAGGCTGATGTTCGAATCACATCTCTCCACCCCACTCAACCAATCACAGTTCATCGTAACAATAAGGCGGTGTATTTAAACACCCTCCATTCACAACTAGTCCTGCTACTCCTATGCATCATTTCTCTGCTGAAACCGAAGTAAGGTATGAAAATAATCGTTCTTGGCTGTGTGGTCTACTCACCATTGCAATCGCCGCTATGTCCCAGCCGGATAACAACTTTGAAGATGATTTCATATGTGAAACTCCTGACGAAGAGGAAGAAGGGCCCGAGACGAGCCGTATCATCTGCCGCAGCTCCCATCTGACAAGTAAGCAGCCCTCCATTAAAAGCTGGCCGGTGCCAAAGATACTGGAAGCTCTGTACACCCAGAACATCGCCGCTCCTCCGGGGGCTAACCACGAGGAGCTCTTTCAGTTTTTTCTGGCACACGGCCACTCTCAGACTCCTTCCGCCTCCACCGCTCCTTCCCCGGGCCCGAGGAAATGTCTTTCAAAAAAGAAAAACTGTCCTCACCCAGCTCCAAGCGCCGAAGCTAGCACTAGCACGCCAGCAAAGAGAACCCGGCTCCAGTCCAGCGGTGTCCTCGACGAGGACCCCGTGTTAGCCGCCCTGGTTAACATCCAGTCCTCCCTCAACAAGATGGATGTCAGCCTCCCTCAGATCCCTTCACCTGGTCCGTCCTCAGCGTTCCCGGACTCCATGGCAACCGTCCCTCCACCAGCAGACGTCACGCCGCATAGGTCCTTGGGAACTGCAGTCCCCGCAGCTCCAGCTGGAGTGCCGTTCTTCCCACCAGCAGCAGTGATCTCCCCCCATCTCAGGAGTCAAATCCTTGCAGGTAATGACATAAATCTGGTCAAAATCCTTCTTTGCTCATCTGAAATGTCCGATAAACGGCTTGTAGACTGTGGGGAAATTTCAGTCGTGCTTAAAGAAAGTGACCCGAGACTGTCTAAATCACTAACAATGCCAGAATTCAATGTGGCCTTTGGCGTCTACAGAGACGTCATCTGTGAAGTTTATCCTGGCCGTATATTTGAACTGGACACTTACCGAGCCATCATATCCGATCTGACCATGTCATACGGCCGAACTCTGTTTTACGAGTACCACAAATCCTTCTCCGCCAAAGCAGCCTCGTTTATCCAGAAGTTTAACCAAAGACTGGACTGGTCTGTCATCGATCTGGCCCTCATCAGCAGACATTTTACCGGGCACCGGGCTCTTTCCTGCGCCGTGTGTGGGTCGTTTTCCCACACAGTGAGTCTCTGTCCAAAAACTGCCGTCCAGAAGCCCCATCAGCCGGGCCATTCTCTCCTCGCGAAAAGCGCCACGGAGCAGGACGGCCTGAAGGTGACTGTAATTGATAAAAAACGGATGAATCCCTTGTGCATAAATTTCAATGAAAATGTGTGTAGATTTTCTAATTGCAGATTTATGCATGCTTGCAGTTATTTCGGAGACGGCCATCCGAGGTCCGTGTGTCCCCGCCACACTCGCCTCATGAGAAAGAAGTAAATAAACCAACCACTCCAGTAAACGTCTCCGAACTTGGCAAAGCTTTGAAGTGTCACCCTAACCGTTGTTTTGTTAACTATCTGTTAACCGGGTTGGTCCAGGGGTTCCTGGCCGGTTTGTGTTTTCTGCCTAAATCTTCCTTTATATGCAATAATCTTCAATCTGCTCTCAAGGAACCAGGCGTTGTCGATAACCTGCTAGCTAAAGAGGTCAAGAAGGGCTATATGATTGGTCCTTACGACAGCTCCCCCTTTTCTGTATTTCGCATCAACCCTCTGGGCGTAGCAACTCGTGAATACTCCGGGAAAAAGCGTCTCATTATAGATCTGTCAGCCCCTCGCGATGATAGCCCCCACAGTATAAACAGTCTCATTCCGCTTGCTCCTTTTTCTCTGTTCTATGCTACCATCAATAACGCCATTAAATTTATAAAACTGGCCGGTCAGAGCACTTGGCTCAGTAAAGCCGATATAACAGACGCTTTTAAAGTCATGCCGCTCCACCCTTCGCAGTGGCACTTGTTCGGAGTTAAATGGCGAAATAAAATGTATTTTTCTGTTAGGCTGACCTTCGGCTGTCGCAGTAGTCCGTGTATATTCAACACTCTTTCAGAGGCTCTGTGCTGGATTTTACTCAACAACTGCAAACTACCGTTCGTTCTCCATTTACTAGATGATTTCCTCGTGGTACCCTCAGTCTGAACCAGATCGCTGCATCAGTGCACTCAAAGGCATTTTCAACAAACTAAACGTTCCCCTCTCTGCTGAAAAAACCATAGGTCCAAAAAAATCCATCAAATTCCTCGGCATTACTTTAGACAGCGAGCTAATGCAGGCTTCACTCCCACTCGAAAAATTAGCCCGTATTTGAGAAATCATGAAAAGTTTTTTGAATGCGCAGACTATCACTAAGCGCGAGCTTTTATCTCTGCTAGGTCACCTTAATTTCGCCATGAGGATCATTCCTCAAGGCAGATCCTTCATTTCCAGGCTTCTTGATCTCTCTAAAACAGTAGCTAAATTACATGATTTCGTCACTCTGGACGAAGGGTGTTGTTCAGACCTCATGTTTTGGTCAATTTTATGCGACAATTGGAACGGCATATCTTTTTTTTTACAACGATATTCCCGAGAACTCAATTTCTCTGAAGTTCTTCACAGACGCCGCCCCTTCAGTAGGTTTCCGGGGAATGTATGGCCGCCAGTGGTTTGCAGGTGCGTGGCCAAAAGAATTGAACTCTCTTCCTGCAGATCTACAGTCCACAGCAGTATTAGAGCTCTATCCAATCGTTTTGGCATGCCTTCTCTGGAAAAATCTGTGGTCCAGGGAACAAATTATAGTATTCTGTGATAACTAAGCCACGGTTAACATCATTAAAAAAGGGCGTTCTTCCGTTCCCTTCATTAATAAGTTCCTGAGACGTCTCACCTGGTCTTGCGTTATGGGAAACTTCTCCCTCTGTGCGGCGCACGTGCCAGGACTCGACAACAAAATTTCTGATGCTTTATCCCGATTTAAATTTCAGGAATTCAGGGACCTTTGCCCCCACGCGTCTCCCAAAGGCTTGCGCTGCCCAGATTTCTACCAAACCGTGCTAGACTAGAGGGCCCCCTACAGGCTTACTTGGACTCTGTAACACATTATATGCGTCAAGGACTAGCAAAACCAACATTAAGAACGTATAATTCTGCATGGTTCCACATCTCTTCCTTCTGTTCTTCATTCTCTGTCCCTGTCATGCCAGTAAATATACCCATGGTCTGTGCTTTCATGGTCCAGTGTTTTGAGTCCGGAAAAATGCAACCATCTTCCATCAAAGCATCCTTAGCAGGTATTCAATTCCATTTAAGATGCTTAGATCCTGCTGTATGTAGTTTGTACGGGAACCCCTCCATCCGCCTCCTGCTCAACGGTCTGGAAAAGGAGTATCCAGAGCCCAAGGATAAGCGCCTTCCTCTTTCCCTACCTCTGATCCACAAGCTGGTGTCCCACTTAAGACAAGGGTGTTTCGGGGCATATGTAGATATTTTATTGGAAGCAGTTTGTCTCGCAGCTTTCTACGGTTTTCTTAGGTGTAGGGAATTTACTTCCAGTTCAGATCAATTTTCACCCATGCATGATCTCACATTGTCAGACATCACCATAAATAACCATTTTTACTCCATTTTTCTGAAGCACTCTAAAAAAGATAGAGAACGTAAAGGTTCAAATATCATCATCTCTGAAACTAACACCCTTTTCTGTCCTCTGTTGTCTATGAACCGGTACCTGCAATGCCATCCATCTGCTAAACCAGACGAGCCTTTGTTCTTGACGGACAAAGGAAAAACCATGTCAAGGTCCTGGTTCACCTCTCGACTCCGTGTCCTCTGCCAAAGATGTGGTCTACCTCCTCAACTCTACACACCACATTCATTCAGGATAGGAGCAGCCACCGCAGCAGCAGAGCTGGT
Organism: Thalassoma bifasciatum; assembly: GCA_008086565.1. Classification (NCBI taxonomy): domain Eukaryota; kingdom Metazoa; phylum Chordata; class Actinopteri; order Labriformes; family Labridae; genus Thalassoma; species Thalassoma bifasciatum. Next base: position 27,131 of record RPOG01003115.1, on the reverse strand, counting down.
CCCCGCCTTCACGTTGAAGATCATGGGACGATGGACCTCGTCAGCTTATGAACGATATGTTCGCCCTGGAGCAAAGGAGATAATTTCTGCCCAAAAAGCTTTGGGAAAAAACGTTTAAACCAATACTTGCACACTAAATAAATTCATTGAATCAGGAGAGATGGCTGAGTTCAGTTAGTGGTTAATGCTTTTAAAATTTTAGGATATGGGTCTACAGCACGCTTGCTGCAACACATAGTTGCTAATTTACTCTGCATTATCGTACTATGACCCCTTAAAAAGAAAAATGGACGCATGCTTGCATCCTAACACGTAAAAGGTTTAAGTAGGCTCGCCATATCACGTAATCTTTATTTTCATTCCATTTACTGTAGTATGGCCCTTTAGGATGCATGCTGCATCATAGTTTCTCAAAGGTCTACAGCATGCTTGCTGTAACACATAGTTTTAATTCTTATAACTGTAGCATGACCTGTTTCGATGCATGCTTGCATCAAAGAAACTCAAAGGTCTTCAGCATGCTTGCTGTAACACATAGCCGTTTAAGTTCATATCATTTAAATGTAGCATGACCATTGAAGTTGTTTCCACATCATAGCGCTCTTGTTGGTCTTCAGCACGCTTGCTGATGCTCATTAATTTTCTCTGACATCACTTAAATATAGAATGACTGTCGAAATCACATGACTGCGTCATCGTGCTTTCGACGGTCCACAGCATGCCTGCTGTTTCAAATAGATGTTTTTATCCTATATCACATAACTAATAGTACGACCTTTTTAGGATGCATGCTTGCATCATAGTTTCGAGGGTCTACAGCATGCTGCTGTAACACATAGTCGTTAATTTTCTCAGCATTACTTGTAGTAGTTCCCTTTTTGGATGCATGCTTGCATCATAACATGAAGTAGTTTCAATCAGGCTCGCCTTATCACATAATCTTTTCTTTTCACTTCATTTAACTGTAGTACGGCCCTTTAGGATGCATGCTGCATCATAGTCTCTCAAAGGTCTACAGCATGCTTGCTGTAACACATAGTTTTAATTCATATAACTGTAGCATGACCTGTTTCGATGCATGCTTGCATCAAAGTTTCTCAAAGGTCTACAGCATGCTTGCTGTAACACATAGCCGTTTAAGTTCATATCATTTAAATGTAGTTTGATCATGGAGGTTGTTACAGCTTCGTAACGCTCTAAATGGTCTTCAGCATGCTTGCTGATGTTCATAAGTTTTCTCTCACATCATATAAATAAAGAATGACCGTCGAAATCACATGACGGCTTCATAGTGCTATCGTCATCCACAGCATGCCTGCTGTTTCACATAGATGTTTTTATTCACATATCATATCAATAATAGCATGACCTGTTTAGGATGCATGCTTGCATCATAGTTCCAAGGGTCTACAGCATGCTGCTGTAACACATAGCAATTTCATAAGCACGTTATGTATCAAGTTCAACTGTCTTTAGACGTATGCTGCATTTTGGTTCTCCATTATGTATGGCGCTCTTGCTATTATACAGCGATGCCAAACAAGCGTTACACGGCTTTAGGATTCATGCTTGAATCATAGGTTCTTTTTGGGGGGGTCTACAGCATGCTTGCTTAATACATACGTCTTCTTTATTCACATAAAGATAGATCGCATGCTCGCACCATTATCCTTTTAAGTCTTTCACTGCCGTAATACATAGCCATTTTAGTTAGTCACTACATAACTGCAGGACGACCCGCTCAGGATGCATGCTGCATCTCTTACCCCACTCAGGTTTACAGCAGGCTTGCTGTTTCACATAACTTTAATCTCTTAACTTTAGTATGACCTGGTTAGGTTGCATACTTGCATCTTAGTCAATCCGTAAGATTTTGGTTAAGGCTATGCTTAACCAGGCGTTGGCTCATTGGTTTTGGGGGATTCTGCTTTGCACTCCCTGGAAAGCCCAAGCAGGCTGCTTGGCAAACCCAGGGACTACTCTGAAACCAGAGCTGTAACGCCAATAATAACTGTATTACCATTTTGGCAATAAATGGTTCAAATCTATGACGAGAGTGTTCCTGAATGAAATGAAGCTCGCGTTAGTTCATGCAGGACACGGAAGTCATACGCCCAGATGTTACCAGCTGACAGGCTGATGTTCGAATCACATCTCTCCACCCCACTCAACCAATCACAGTTCTTCGTAACAATAAGGCGGTGTATTTAAACACCCTCCATTCACAACTAGTCCTGCTACTCCTATGCACCATTTCTCTGCTGAAACCGAAGTTACCTCCTCCACCCCAGCCTCCTCCTGTTAAGTCTGAATACATGTATGATATTAATCTATCATTTTCATGTACAAAGTATGTGTCTTGTTCCCCAGGGGGGGATTCTGCTTTGCACTCCCTGGAAAGCCCAAGCAGGCTGCTTGGCTAACCCAGGGAGTACTCTGAAACCAGAGCTGTAACGCCAATAATAACTGTATTACCATTTTGGCAATAAATGGTTCAAATCTATGACGAGAGTGTTCCTGAATGAACTTAAGTTAATGTAATTAAGTATTTTTTGGGGGGGTACTTGTACTTTAATGAGCAGATTTTCAGGTTTGTACCTTTACTTTATACTATAGTAATCATTGTACTATGTAATCTACTTAGTTACTTTTAAATTCATAATTGAATACTGTGTACAATTTTAATTCATATCCAGACCTTTTATCGTTGTAGCCAATAAGGTGATTGAGAGCAAACAAGCCAATGAAAACAAGGACATCTGGACAAAAAAAACAAAACAAAGCATAAAGGATGCTAATTATTGATCTTTAATTGATTTTTCGTCATGTTTTCATTGCATATATCTAAATATATATACATATATCTATCTGTAAAGGGGGTCAATGATGAACATGTATACATGAATAAAGCATCTGCTCCCATAGACATAGATGTGTCTGTGGTTTGCTCTTACCACATCCATTATGGCGGTGACGTTGATGTGTGATTCAGCACTCAATGTGATGTATGTGTGTGCAGTTGTGCTCAAAAGTTTACAAACCCAAGCAGAATTTATGATTTTTGGCCTTTTCTCAGAGAATATGAATGACATCACAGAAACCTTTCTGTCACTCGTGTTATTAGGCCAAAATCATCAGGGTATGTCAAGTTTTGATCAATCTCACTTTGGAAGTTTTTGTTGTCATTATGACTTAAAAAGAGGAATTTTTTTTTTTTGCCCAGGCATTAACCATGAGTGACAGAAAGGTTTTTGTGATATCATTCATATTCTCAGAGAAAAGGACAAAATGTCATAAATTCTGCCTGGGTATATAAACTTTTTGTGCACTACAGCATGTCTATGGTCACAACGCTAAACCTAGGAAGGATCAGGCATCTCGTCCAAGAACCAAGCTTTGTTCATTGCTGCAGGTAATGACCAGACATGCCTGTTAAATACAGGACTTATTTTACACTATTTCAAAATAAATTTTCTCGGTGAGAAATACATCTGAGTAGACCAACTTGTAAGTTCAAGGAGAAACATAATAAAATATTCATGCAAAGTTGATTATGGGTTATACAAGGTTTACTCTATAAAAGACTAAATTATTCAATTCACATGGCCCTTCCATGGGGCATTGTATGCATTGAAAATGCCAACTTTATAATTTGTCCACATATTTGTTGTTTTTGTAAAAATCTCTTCACAGAAGTTGCTTCAGGTCGTCTGATTTGAACAACTCCTCATGTTTTGACCATCTTTCTACCAATCATGAACCCCCCTTCAGTCTGAACTACATGGACTATTCTATATGTCCCATGTGTTGCAGTCACCCTCATCACACTGTATGTGCATGGAAATTATGACGTACAATCCACAACAGTAAATTGCAATAAGAAAGAGAAGAGAGACAAAGCAAATATATGAAAGCAAGCCACAGGAAAAGAAGAAGAGGGACCAAAGGCAGGAGTTCGTTTCAAAGCTGCAAAAGCTATCAAGCTTTTTTACAAGAAACTGTGGTGGCATTAGGACCGTTGGTGGAAAAGCTGTCTGCACTGTTTGCTCTCACTGTTAATGTTACAGCTGAAACTATCACCGATGCCCGTGTCACTGATGTCAATTCAAGTGGCCCTGGTTCATCCAGCAGTCATGCTAATGATGGTAATGTGGATTATCAATAAAATGCACAGCCCTGTGTGAAATAAATAACAGTTTCATGAAGGCTTAGGAAAATATTTGCTTCTGGTGAGCTGGTAGATGTCTTGAAGAAGGTGAATTTAGATTGGTTATATATATCGCTTTACCAGTATATGAATCTATACCACCTGATATATCAGTCTCTAAAGTGTAAACTACAAGTAACAAGACAGTCCTTGTGTCTTTTTTTCAAGAGGACTTTCCTAAGTGATATTGAAAAAGTCTGAAATCTAGATTTTTGCCTGGTCACAATGGGGACTGGACCTGTAGGACTGGACAAAATTGGTCTCTTTGACAACACCACATCAGCTGATGAAGTTTATCAGTGAGAGAGCTATGTTTTCTTCTGCTGAAAATGATTTCTGTGGTTTATTTAGGAGTAATGGTGAAAACAGTATCAGAAGTGTCTGACAGTAAAGGGACAGTGTGTTTTTGAGTGGTAATAATTGTAAATTTATTTAATGATAAAATCTCAAAATATTTCAAATTAATTCAAACATAGTTATTTTATATTTCTTGTAGCGTGGGTCATGGAGACTGGATCACCAGAGTGACCACATCCTGAACTAAGTTTATGACTGTGTCAAGGATGTTGAAGGAGTCGTCTGTTTCGCGTAAGCCTAATTCTGCAAATAGCCTCGTGTCATTAAGAGGCCATCTCTATAAGCACAATGGGGTCATTAAAGTGGTAACATCCTGACTCCAGTTTATGACCGTGTCAAGGATGCTGAAATAGGCATCTGGCTTGTGTGTAGCCAATCCGGCAAATGGTTTCATGCCACCAAGAGGCCATCTCTGTAGGCACCATAGAGGCTCTGTTAACAAACAACNTGTAGCGTGGGTCCTGGAGACTGGGTCACCAGAGTGACCACATCCTGAACTAAGTTTATGACTGTGTCAAGGATGTTGAAGGAGTCGTCTGTTTCGCGTAAGCCTAATTCTGCAAATAGCCTTGTGTCATTAAGAGGCCATCTCTATAAGCACAATGGGGTCATTAAAGTGGTAACATCCTGACTCCAGTTTATGACCGTGTCAAGGATGCTGAAATAGGCATCTGGCTTGTGTGTAGCCAATCCGGCAAATGGTTTCATGCCACCAAGAGGCCATCTCACATCCGTGGTATCTCCGAGACAATTGTTTGTTGTTTCAGAAGGTTGTGACGTAAGCAAGATAAGTGTTTGCTAAAGTGGACCCAAAGCTCCAGGCTATCAAGAAATATGACTTCCTGGAGTCACCTTTGACCCCAGCTCTGAGGAAGGGAGTCGCTCACGTGGAAACACGAGACGTCTCTGGTACCCAGAGAACAAAGGAACAGAAAGACAGTCCAAAGATTCCTCAACTCAGTTGTGCGTAATATGACTGAAAAATGTCTTTCAATGCACAGATATTTTAACACATCTGAACCTGTATACACCTGTCATAATGTCTTTCATGGATAATGTGTTTGGGCTACAATACCATGCATAATGAATGTTTTATCGAAGGATATATAACAACTGTGGTTAGGTTCCCATAAAATTACGCTTTGTTTGGGCTTATTCAAGAGCAGTGGACCTGTAAAGTAAAAGTTTGGTAAAATCATGTATGTGTAATTAACTTGGTGAAAGTTAATCTCAATTAAGAATTTCTGGCTTCAACAAACTCTGATAGAGAAGGAGGGCCCACTGGGAGGAGGTGGCTGCTGGAAACCCATAAAACCAGAGCTGCCCAAAGTTCTCTCTCTCTTTCATCTCTCTTCTTTCCTGAACCCTGATCTGTTGATATCCACGGCCACTCTGACGAGTGAACCACGCCCTGCTTCTTCGCCAAGTTTCAGAGACTCTCTCTCTTTCACTTCTCTTCCATCCGAAACTCTGGTCTGTCAACGTCTCCACGGCAACCTCCTTGACGGAGCCGCACCCCTCTCCTGCTGTTTCCCGCGGAGATTCAAAGACTGTCTGCGTTCTGGGTGCATGCAACACGGCGCCCCTCTTCTCTCCACTCTGATTTGACTGCGTCTCCACAGCAAGCTTTGCTGATTGGGCTGCATCCGCCTCCTGCTGTACCCGCCAAGATTCAACGGCTGTCTCTCTCTCTGCACACAACTGTGCTCTCAGCCCTGAAGTCTGGAGCCATCCTGCCCTCTGGATCTGCATCCGCGCCTCTGTGAACTCCACGGCTCTCTCCCTGACACCTCAACCTGGGAGGAGAGACCGAGTTTGATCGGCATGAGCCACGACCAGAGCGAGCCAACTGCCCGACTTCCGTCGCCTTCGCCACAGCTAGGAGGATGCCAGCAACCCGGCGTCGCCCAGCAACCAAGTACGCCGAGCTCCTTTCCAGCCTGCATCAGCTGATCCAGCTCAAGCTCGCACCTCCAACCTCTCTTCACCTCCTGCGTCATCTGACTCTTCAAAGCCAGTCCTCTGCCTCGAGTAAGACACTTTGCTTGTCCTAGTATTTCAGAGTCGATGCCAGAAATGGGGTTTTAGAAAAGGGTTTAACTTTAGCTGGTCCCTGCTCTGATCATTGTCTGGTTTTCATTTCATCTGTGTTCGCCAAAGTGTTGTTTGTCTTTGAGTAGGGGTAAGGACAAAGTAAATAAGGAAAGGAAAAATATGAGGGCGTATATAAGTATATGAGTGAATAATAGCAGGGGCAAAGTGAAAGATACAACATACAAAGTGGACAATCAATCAATTATTTAAGTCCTCAAAAGACCGTCGTTGTTTGTGTTATGTGTTGAAAATTAAGGGTCTATGTTACCGAGTCCAAGATCTCACATAAGTGTAGCAACCTTTCAGATTAAAAGACTGATTATCTTAATTTTCCCTGTTTTGTTAAAATAGGGTGGTGCCCCGAGGAATATTTAAACTAGCATATTGTTAAGTTTAAATAAAATTCTGAAGTTTATAACTTCGTTTATTTGTTAAGTGTGGAATGCTGGCATTCTACTATTAAATAATTATTTATTCATTGGTAATTTAACATCTCAGACCAATTCACGCTACATATTTTGGTGCCCCGTGTGAGGCTCAATACAAGCTGCTTATTTTCAACCACATAACATAATCTTCCCCCCTCTTTTGATCTTCTCGAGCCGCCGTGCTCCTTGCTGTGATTCTTTGTGTGTGAGCGTTGCTGTGGTTACCGTACGTCAGTTTCAACTGACCGCAGATCAGTAAGACCGCTGTTTGAGAGCGCAGCGGCATTTACTTTAATTCTGACACTGAAATTAAAGTTAAAATATTAAGTGTCCAAGTGGTGACTGAATTTAAATTTCTGATTTGATCGGATCTTTATTTTCACCTTGTGTAACTTCTGGAGTGCTCGTCTGTCTGTGCTACTGAAAGTGGCTGATTTTGTCTTGCACGGAAGTGTTAATGTTAAAGAAATTTAGAAGTGCCCCTACGTGCCACGAATTTCTGGACGTGAGGTCGGTCACTGTGCCTCCTTGTTAAACATTAATACCAGTAAATAGTGTTTTAACGATCTGCTTTTACGCAGCTGGAGGGTTCTCAGCGCACGTTTAACACTGCGTCTGAAAGGAGCTGAGACCAAACTGTCCGCTCGTGTTTCCACCCTGAGAGGTGTGATTTTATTAAAAAGGCCTAAGAGCCGCTGCCCCACGCACCACGGATCTCTGGGCGTCTGGGAGCCGCTCGATCTCCGTGTTAAATCTCTAGAGTAATTAACTAGTTGTTTTAACAAGCTGTCCCAACACAGCTGGAGGATTATTTCTCTGTTGCACGTTAAATACTGCCTCAGAAAGGAGGAAAGACTAGTCACTGTAATTTTGAGTTGGGGTTGTTTTATACACTGTCTTACTCAAGCTCGCACAGCACAAAGTGCGGAGCCGTTGTGTTAAGCTTAAAGAGCCAGGAAAGGCTGAGTTGAAACGTTATTTTAAAGCTTAAACTCAGAGACAGCTGTCTCAATGTTGCCAGGATCGCCATTTTGAATTGTGGGCGGGACTACCTGACGTAGTTCCGGTAATCCTTGGGTCAGAGCTCCGCTGTCAATCAGCAGTAGCATTGCTAAAGGCTACCTAGCATTAGCCGCTAACTAGCATTAGTTACCAACTAACGCTGAGTGTTTTTGTATTCTCCTGGAAAATCGTTTGTTTGCTGGCTGCTATTTGCAACGCTGTGTTTTAAATTTATTTGTCATTATTGTTCTTTTGCAAACGGTGCTTGTGCTTTGCTTGCTTCAGCTCCTGCCTATGGTATAACAAGTGTTTGCAGTTTTGCACTGTTTGATAAAGTCATTATCCTATAGGAAACATTAAATCAGCTGCCATCTTTAAAACTTACTCACTCCTAAAGGTCAACAGCGCCCTCTTGTGGTTAAAACGTGTCACAGTTTTAACCTAATTATCAGTCAGCATTATCAGTTGAAATAGCTTGGTAACATTATTATTTAAACTTACTGTAAAATCAAGTTAAATTAATTAATGATTATAACAAAGTTATTTGATTGTTTTGTCAACCTTTAATTGCACTTTCAGTCAACAGGGCTAATCAGAAGAACTTGATAACACTATTAATTAGCATAACTTAAGGTTTAATTAATTAATTAAGTTTGATCAATTAATGATTAAAAGTTATTCGAATAGTGTTGACAACTTTGAATCCTATCAGTAACCTTAATTTAATAGCTTTCAGTTTTATTAACTTTCTGTTGCCAATTTTGCAGCTTTGTTTTTAAATTCATTTCTTTTTCTCCTGTATCTGCATTTAACACTTTTTTCACACAAGTGTTTAAATAGTTTAATTAAGAATTGAAAGTTTTTTTTAAATCTCTGATTTGTTTAGTTCCAAACAGATTTGTTTTTCAAAACAATAGCTCATTTGGGAAATAGGTTCATCACTCTCATTCAGTTCTTCTTGACTTATTTTAGTTATTTTTAATTTTAAATTCTTTCACTTTTTCATTTTAGCTTTCATATTTTGCCATATCTTTTTAGGATATCAAGCTAGCTGACAAAGAATTTCTCTTTTTCCCAACCACTTGGTAGTTAATCTAAAATTTAATTTGGTTAAAATTCTTTTGATCTTTATTCTATTTTATCTTTAATTTACTTTATTTTATTCGATTTTTATTTTAATTGAAATTTTCATTCTTAATTAATTATTTCTTTTTATTAACCACATTTCCTGACGGCTAATCTAAACATGGCTGAGCTTCCAGAAAGCCCCAATCAGTCCGAAAGCCTGGACACTTTAGAACAATCGGTGAACAACATGACCAAAACTTTACTCCCAGGATACACAGATAAAGTAAGAGATGCTAAACTAGAAGATCTTAATGACAACATTGCAGCACTAATGAGTGAAACTGTAATCAAACCCTCAAAAGGTGAATCCCTAGCCAAAATGCTAGTATGCATGGTTTTAAATTTGGTGGCACAGCGGAAATTAAGTGACCAAGATTTTGACCAGGTGCAGTCTGAGCTGAAAGCTGAGCAACAGAAACATGCACAGGCCATCCAGAAGCTAACAGTTCTGGAGGCCCAATTAGTTGTAACTGAATCCCGTCTTAATGACACCACAGCACAGCGAGACGTAGTAGACGCGCGTCTCGCACACGCAGAAAATCAGTTGAGTGAGGCAGAAGCCCGCATAACTGAGCTTGAAGCTGACTCTAAAGAGGTCATGCTTAGCACAGATTTGAGAGACAAGAATGAGGAGCTGACTCAGGCTCTCATTTCCAGCCAGATAGCTACCCTCAAACAAGAGAGGGAAGTTCGAAAAGCCACTGCTGAAATCATTAAACTCAGGAATGAGTTAACAGAATTATCAGGTGGCCCTTCTAAAATCGAGTGGCTCGAAATCAAAGTCGACCACCGACGTACCACACACTTGCTACGCCAAGCATCAGATGAGATCGAAAGGCTCGCTGATAGAGTAAAAGGATTAAAACTTGAACGCTCAGAAGAAACAGAGCGAACTTATGAGCTTAGAACTCAACTGACAGTGTTGGAGAACAAACTGGTTCTCCTTCAGAAACACAGTCAGGATCAGGAAGATGAGCTAACCCACACGAAGCAAGAGCTTCAGAGAGCCCAACAATTTATCAAGGAGTCCAGACCCAACACTGGTGACTCTCTTTGGTCTATAAGTCCCAGTCGAGACCTCCAGCAGATCGGGGCCCCTGGACCAGTCCAAGCTTCCCCTGTTTCTAGTCTTGATTCCAAGAAAGGTGTGACACACACGTCCACCACTGCGTCTTATCTTGTGCCACCGGCCACCGCGCCATTTCCTTCTTCCATGGCACCAACGGTCACAGTCTCCTCTTACTTTGACCAACAAGCTGCAGGGCCATCTTCTTCCTTGGCTCAAACAGCCACGCCCTCATTGCAGCCTGCTACTCAAGCAGCCGTTCCTTCACTTTCTTCTGCCCCTCAAGCAGTGGCAGCTTATCCTTCAGCAACAACGACTTTTCCTTGTGCAGCTCCACAGACGAGTGCACCCTCCTCTTACAGTGTCGCACAAGATGCTGCATCTCTTGATGCCGCTCTTTCAGCAGCCGCGTCATTCCAGCAGCCTGGTGGACAACCAGGCATGGCTTTAAGGGAACTAGACAAAGTTGCCCGCAACATTCCAAGGTTTGAGCCAACACCAAACGGCAACCATGACACAGCTGCATATCTCAAAGACATTGACTTTCGCTTGAAACGCTTCCCGCATGCCACGATAGAAGATAAGATCTATCTTATCAGAGTGACATCCAGTCGAGAAGTAAGTAATTTCATTGAACGGCAACCAGTCCAGGTCCAAGGCGATTATCAGGCACTGTGTAAAGCTTTGACTCGCGAATTTGATAGCCTTGCCACTGCTTCTGGCCTGTCTGTTGCCTTAAATGTCAAACAGGGCCGACACGAATCACCCCAAGTGTATTACGGTCGCCTGCGTGAAGCATTCTTTGGTGCTCGAAATGAGCCCAACATGGAAGAAAACCTTCACTTTAAGACACTCTTTGTGGAAAATCTCCACCCTAACACGAGTCATCACTTGGGCATCGCAGCCTGCCCTCGCACTTTGAACAGTTTACAACTGCGCGAGCTTGCCGCTAAGGGCTATGCGAAACAGAAAACGCAGCCCCCTAAAAACATTGATTCCCAGGTCTTCCTGGTGAACAGTAATGCTGCTCTGGAACTCGAGGGAGGCCACCAAGATGGCCCAGGTATTGTTCGACAACTGCCAGCTGCTAAGCCACGCAGCGATAAAAGACATGCCGCCTCGACAACCCATAAAGCACAGCCATCAAAAGATGGTTCCTACCGAGCCCCTCCGAGACAATACCAGGAGAGATCACGGCCACGAAGGGACTACCACGCTAATCCCCGCTGTGAGTTCAGACAACCTCCTGCGAGACAAAATTTCGGTTCAAGGTCAGAGGAATCTTATCGCTCTGGTCATAAATCTGTTTCCGTAAGGAAAACACAGAAACCCTCGGCAAAGTCGAGTGGCTCCTCTACACAGAGCAACTCCTTGAAAGACGAAATTCTTGAAGTACTTCGGAACCTGATCAAGGACAAAAAGCTGGAAACACTTTTGCAACCAGAACAGGTTCAAAACCGCCCATCTGGTACCAAGAACGTGATACCAACCAATCCAGCGACTCAAATTGTTCCACATGAACATCTAAACAACTTGCCCAAAAAGTTGACTTCCCTCAAGAAATCACAGCTTGAGTCAAACAATGGGAACCCAAACGTGTCCCTTCTTGAAAGTACTTCATCGATACCTGACAGCGCTGTTCTTGTGATTCGCACGGACCCAACAGTCTCGTCCGATTCAACTGAGATTCCTGTCACTCATGACATACAACCTTTCCGCCAACTTCTTGGTGATTTCACCGTGAAAGGTGTTGCACGCAAATTCTATTTGCCAACTATCCTTGAGCGAGTGTTACCTTATGAAGCATTAGTAGACTCTGCTGCTGACATCACAGTCATGTCCAGCACTTTGTTTGAACAGCTTCAGAACATGACACAAGCATCAGGCCGAACTCTCCGGCTACAACGCTGTCCACTTAACGTGGGAGCACTCTCAGTGACAAACACTGCACTGAGCTCAGTGGCTCTGTTACACTGGACAATTGGACCCATGAAAGTGGTTCACCCTGTCTATGTTGCTCCATTGGACGTTGTCCAACTTCTCATCGGGCAGGACCTACTTTCACGCTTTGTGCCACTGATTGACTACGATCGGCGCAAAATATGGGCACAAGTGCCCCAGCCATTGCACCCGTCCCTGCCAAACCAAGCCGCAGTCCAGTGTTTTGTTATCGAGCAAACCAACCTGTCACCCCAGCTTCTTCCCAACGACATTGGTTTACAGCCACAACTCCTTCTGGGAAAAGGGGGGACAGAAACTGAAACTCCAAAATCTGACCAACATTTGGTAACTTGTGCTCTCAGCGTGGTGCCTCTAGTCCCAGCTGAAGACACAACTGTTGCTTCAACTGCACCTCCATGCCGCCCAGAGCATGTAGAGGACGCACTTGCCAAGCTACATAAGGGAGATGCTTCTCCCTACCCTGAATCTATCGTTCAAGATGATTCGCATGCCCCTGGTCAAAACAAGACACACAATGACTTCATAGACTCATTGGTTGACCAGTGCACTCTTCAGGGCACACAAAGGCAATTTCAAGAGGCGTGTTTTCCCTCCCAACCCACCCCGGCCGTCCTTGCGTTACCGCGTATCCACGCTGCACTTTCTGTCCCGGCCCTTGGCTCACCTGCTGGTGACGCCTTTCCCTCCCTGCCCTTCATGCCTGCTGGCTGCGCTTCTGACGTGGTGACTCAGCAGTTGGTTCACCCGACGCTGCAACTGTTTATTCCATGGCTCACCAATTTTAACTCCCACCCTGACCCACCCCATGTCTTAGCGAGTGTTCGTCATTTCGCATTCTTGATGTCCATTGAGCACAAGCTCCGTCTTTTCAAGGGCTTCTTGGTCTATGTCTCCGCAGACCACACTTCACCCCAGTTCGTGGTTCCACAGAGCCAAAGGGGGGTCATGCACGCCCACGACGCACCTTGTGCAGAACACCGCAGCATGAAAGAAACGTCTGCTGCTTTGCAGCAACTGGTATATTGGCCATGCATTCTTGGAAACTTGGCAGCATTTGGCAAAGACTGCCTGAGTTGTTTCCAGCCACCAAACCCCAACCACAAAGACTGGGTTATTAAAAAATCACAATCCTGCAGAGCTCAGTGGGAACCAACAGGTCCACCACTAAAGACAGACAGCAGAAGAAAATGTGACAAAGGGGGGTGGGGTGTTCAATACGATCAATAGTGTGATGCTTGGTATATTAAGTTGTGACTTGAGTCGTAAAATCACAAACCGATGATTTTCCCTCTCTCTCTAGCAGCAAGTCTGTATATGTTTCTGTGACTTACAAGTGTGTGCTAATCTTGAACCACTAGACCCAAATGGGGACCATAGCTATCAGTAGTTAGCTCCATTTTCTTTTGTTTTCTCCTTTAACCGTTGCCAGGAAAAATGCTGCTGCTGACTCTAGCTCGGTGCCTGACCATTGTAACCGTGCAACTAAGAGATGATGTTTCCAAGGCTTCTCAAACATTCACAATGTTTGTGGGAGGCTTATTTGTAACTGAGACTGTCATTAGTTCTCTTTTCAGTAGTAGCACTTCCGCTGTCAATGCAGTCAGTTCACTCACGGTAAATCGACAGATAGGAGAACTCCAGGCAGAGATTCTTACCATCAGAGTATG
>RPOG01003115.1:0-12161 GCA_008086565.1 Thalassoma bifasciatum | reverse complement strand
AATCGACAGATAGGAGAACTCCAGGCAGAGATTCTTACCATCAGAGTATGCAGAAAAGGCTGCTTCTCTCCAGTTTAAGGTGAAACGATCAAAGGTACTATCCTGATCTTAAACACCGATAGTGACGCCTTTAACCCAAACCAGGCAAACTATGAATAAATTGCTCTCAGTAGTTCAAACCGATGACGCTCACACCCAAATAGTCACAATGTCAACGAACAACAGGCTGCTCCATAGACAATCTTGCTATAAGAAGAATCCCCTTTTTACTTTGTACCCCTCAGGTTAGTACAAAGCATCCTCACTGACGCCCTATCCAGCCCCTTTAGTCCTGTCGTGTGACCCCAAATCCCAAGAACATAGGTCTGGAGTGTTCCGCTCCTTGTGTATACCACAGGGGTCACAATTATTTCTATCAGAAGAGTTTTTCTCCCTTCCTTCTTTTCTTTTTAGCTTCTTCTAGTAAACCCACACATAGAGGTATTTACTCATTTTTTTTTTTCTCCTTTTTCTCCCTCTCCTTTAATCTTAGAGATGTGATACATATGGGTTATCAGTAGGCTAATAGACAAGGTTAGCTTGTCTCCATCTACCATGTTACCCTTCACGACTTTGGTTCTCCAATTGTTAAGTCCCCTTACGCCTCACAACCCTTAAGATTACGTCCTGGGTATAGGGAAGGGTGGGATGCATCGACTCTATGTACTGGGCAATGCATTGTTGTTTTCACCTGCTCAACCTTCCAGGAACCACATCTTTTGTTGCTGACTCGACCAACCAGGAGGTTGGTTCAACCCAGCAAAAGGGGGGACTGTAGCGTGGGTCCTGGAGACTGGGTCACCAGAGTGACCACATCCTGAACTAAGTTTATGACTGTGTCAAGGATGTTGAAGGAGTCGTCTGTTTCGCGTAAGCCTAATTCTGCAAATAGCCTTGTGTCATTAAGAGGCCATCTCTATAAGCACAATGGGGTCATTAAAGTGGTAACATCCTGACTCCAGTTTATGACCGTGTCAAGGATGCTGAAATAGGCATCTGGCTTGTGTGTAGCCAATCCGGCAAATGGTTTCATGCCACCAAGAGGCCATCTCTGTAGGCACCATAGAGGCTCTGTTAACAAACAACAAAGTCTTCGTTGTGACGTAAGCAAGATAAGTGTTTGCTAAAGTGGACCCAAAGCTCCAGGCTATCAAGAAATATGACTTCCTGGAGTCACCTTTGACCCCAGCTCTGAGGAAGGGAGTCGNAGGAGGGCCCACTGGGAGGAGGTGGCTGCTGGAAACCCATAAAACCAGAGCTGCCCAAAGTTCTCTCTCTCTTTCATCTCTCTTCTTTCCTGAACCCTGATCTGTTGATATCCACGGCCACTCTGACGAGTGAACCACGCCCTGCTTCTTCGCCAAGTTTCAGAGACTCTCTCTCTTTCACTTCTCTTCCATCCGAAACTCTGGTCTGTCAACGTCTCCACGGCAACCTCCTTGACGGAGCCGCACCCCTCTCCTGCTGTTTCCCGCGGAGATTCAAAGACTGTCTGCGTTCTGGGTGCATGCAACACGGCGCCCCTCTTCTCTCCACTCTGATTTGACTGCGTCTCCACAGCAAGCTTTGCTGATTGGGCTGCATCCGCCTCCTGCTGTACCCGCCAAGATTCAACGGCTGTCTCTCTCTCTGCACACAACTGTGCTCTCAGCCCTGAAGTCTGGAGCCATCCTGCCCTCTGGATCTGCATCCGCGCCTCTGTGAACTCCACGGCTCTCTCCCTGACACCTCAACCTGGGAGGAGAGACCGAGTTTGATCGGCATGAGCCACGACCAGAGCGAGCCAACTGCCCGACTTCCGTCGCCTTCGCCACAGCTAGGAGGATGCCAGCAACCCGGCGTCGCCCAGCAACCAAGTACGCCGAGCTCCTTTCCAGCCTGCATCAGCTGATCCAGCTCAAGCTCGCACCTCCAACCTCTCTTCACCTCCTGCGTCATCTGACTCTTCAAAGCCAGTCCTCTGCCTCGAGTAAGACACTTTGCTTGTCCTAGTATTTCAGAGTCGATGCCAGAAATGGGGTTTTAGAAAAGGGTTTAACTTTAGCTGGTCCCTGCTCTGATCATTGTCTGGTTTTCATTTCATCTGTGTTCCGGTTTCACAACAAACAGAAACTCATCCCCATTCCTGTTTCATTTATTCCTTTCCTTTTTATACTCCCGCATATATTCATATACTCACTTATTATCGTCCCCGTTTCACTTTCTATGTTGTATGTTTCACCTGTTAGTTAGTTAATAAATTCACCTCAAAAGACCGTCGTTGTTTGTGTTATGTGTTGAAAATTAAGGGTCTATGTTACCGAGTCCAAGATCTCACATAAGTGTAGCAACCTTTCAGATTAAAAGACTGATTATCTTAATTTTCCCTGTTTTGTTAAAATAGGGTGGTGCCCCGAGGAATATTTAAACTAGCATATTGTTAAGTTTAAATAAAATTCTGAAGTTTATAACTTCGTTTATTTGTTAAGTGTGGAATGCTGGCATTCTACTATTAAATAATTATTTATTCATTGGTAATTTAACATCTCAGACCAATTCACGCTACATAAGCAAGCATTTCACTTCTGAGAAGACACTTGTACATATTTTGGCTTCCAGGAGGGCACTTTGGCGTGTGTTTTGGAACCCAAGAGGTCACTTTAGGACATGTGTTGGCTCCTAAAGGGGCAATTCAAGATCTGCTTCGGCTCCTGATAAGCCACTTTAGCATGAGGACTGCACTTCAGCATGTTTTGGCTCCCAGGGGGCAGTTTGCCAAGGGGCAGATTAACATAGTTCACCAACCAGGAGGGCAGAGAAACATGTTTTGGCTCCCTAGATTGCAGTTTAACCCAAGTTTGGCACCAAAAATGAGCACTTTGGCAAGTGTTTGACTCCTGGAAGGGCACTGCTGCATGTTTTTTCTAAAAAAGTACACTTTAACATGTGTTTTGGCTCCCAAAAGGACACTTTAATGCAAGTTTGGCTCCCAAGAGGGATGCACTTGGCTCTAAGGAAGGTGTTTATCATGTTTTAATCATCTAAAGAGGCAGATAAGAGTGGTTTGCCAAACAGAAAGGCAGTTTAGCATGTTTTTTTGGCTCCCAAAAAGGCAGTTCAGCAGGAGTTTGGTTTATCATTTTGACTTTTTGGGTTTTAAGCAGGAGGTGTCAGAAAAGTTGGCTCCTGAGAGGACATTGATACATATTTAGGCTTCCAAGGAGGGCACTTCAGCATTTGTTTTGGCTCCCAAAAAGGCAGTTCAGCGCACATATTGCATCCCAAGAGGGAACTTAAGTCTGCGCTTTTCAACAATTTGTGTGCACCACTGCATAGAATTGCACCTGTGATGACTATTAGCATGAACTCTTCATAAACTGTGTGAGTTTTGTTAAAAAGCTCAGAATTTCCCTGCAGCTTGCTTCCTTTATTTCTCCTTTCTGTTTCATATCCTGATTTCACTGTCTGAGCACAGCATCAGTCACTTTGCTTCTTTATCGACTGTGGTTCTGATCAATCCTGTCAGCTCACAGGGGGCCGTCTACACCTTTTTTCTGCATTTAGTTGGTGAGAATGAGGTTTGGAAAAGTTCCCCACATTTCACCAGATGAAGAGTTAAGAATATCCTCATGCATTAAGCTCATTTAACTTAACTTATTAAAGTTAGAACAAAAAGATCAATTTCAGACCTGTCAAGGATCCTTTCCTCTATCCCTCCTACCATTAAACTCAAGGATAATTAATAATCCATCCGTCCATTATCTCACAACTCTTATCCTGTTTCAGGTCAGAGGGATAATTATAAAAGAGGGGGTATTGTGCTTTTTTGTAGTCTTTATACCAGGGGGCTTAAACTCAAATTACCTGAGGGCTGCGGAGAATCCAATTTTGTCCAAAGGGGGAAACTATAACTGGGCTGGATTTGCTCTGAGGGAGGTGGCAGTCGAAAGCCTCAGTTTAGCTGAAAAAAGATATCACTAAGTCTCGACCTGCTCTTTATTTTTCTTCCTTTCCTGCTCTCTGGAATACACTTTGTTGTGAAGATTTTGTGCACTTCTTTATGTTTAGTTAAATAAAGTCACGTGAGGTTATACTCCCTGACCCTAGAACACAATCGCCACATGATTTTCGTGCAAGAAAATGTATTAATATGATTTTCATTATGTTGCATTTGTTTGTGTGTCATGGGTCACCAAAGGTTGTCACTTTTTTTTTCTTTGACAAGTGTAAAATAGTCTTATTAGTCTTAATAGTCTTAGTCTGATTTATTGTTAGGAAAAAATGAATTTTTCTTTATACCTTCGCTGGTCAAGGCTCACATGTCCAACGAATGGGTAGACCAAAAGAAGAAGTTCTCAGCTCAATTCTATTTCTTAGGAATTTTCCATTGATGACACCCTGATTTTTTCAATAATTTTACTTTACTTACTTTTAGGTCTGCTGATGTTGCCTTTTTTTTCATTTTACGAGACTTTATACATGGAAAAGTAAGAGAAGAGTACTTCACTTTGCCATGTATTGTCTTACTTGAATGAATGAATGAATGTATGCATTTATTATCAACCAAGGCTTATTTTAGCCTACCCTATAACATCATAGGATGAAAAATAATTCGCAATAAACATCGGTACATCGTACATTATGTCAAAAGACATGAAGGCTTAAAATGAAAAATCAATCAAATTTCATTGTAACCTTTGATAATTTTAGATTTTAAAATCTTCTCAAAAATATTTTGTCAATATATTTTAACAATAAGTATTCTTTATTGGGAATTCTTTATTGGGTAAAGTTTACCCGACGACAGTGATGGTGTTATTAATTTAAGTGATTGTGTTCTATGGTTAAAAACGTCTGCTTTCTCTTTGCATACGAGACAGGTGTGATTCCCTTTAAACTTGACAGATATCATCATTCTCCCTCTTCTCCTTTTAGTCTGATAGAGACATTTTGCTTCAACAACGTTTTGACCTCCACTTCCACTTGGGTTCACTCAGCAACGATGCTGCGTTTAGGGTCAACTCAGAAATTGAATATTTCTTCCCAAGTCTCAGCGGCTCACTGGGCCAAGAGTGAAGCGAGCCGGATTGATTTCAAGTTGAGGGTCGTATGAAATAGTTTTGCAGGTCATATCTGGCCTGTGGGCTGTAAGTTTGAGACCCTTGCTTTATACTGTCACTCTGATCTCCTGTAGTAGTTTCACATGATTCACGGCTCAAAAAAATCCAGAATTTTCCACACACTGGTATTTTAGCCAACCCGTTTTTTCCAGCCTCTGTGTGAAACACTTCATTTTAGCTGCTGTTTCTTCAAAGCTCCCTGCTCCACAAACCTCTCTTCCTCTGATTGGTCAGCTTTCTTTAGGCCTGATGAGGGGGCGGAGCTTAAGGTGGACTTGGTGATTGAGGCCCGTTAAAGCCTGATTTGTAATAATGAATATTAGAGATGGGCCGATACCATTTTTTTACATTCCGATCCGATCCGATATTTTAAAATTTAATTGTGCCGATACCCGATACTTACCGATACTGTAGGCAATATAGTAAAACCATTGACTTTATATAGCAGTGAAACACAAATAAAAGTGTCTCAATTTCAAGCCATTTGTTAAATAGCGTTGCAACAACCTGAGTGCAATATGTAATGGCATTGTATGAAAATGGTATGAAAATTTGAGCTCGCGGTTATTGTGACCAAAATTACCACGGTTTTCGGTATTATGTGTTCAATATGTTCAGAAAGCACTGACAGACCTAAACAAACTAAAATAGTTGAAAACAATCTAACTGTGTTGATTATATTTCAAAATTGTGGGCAAAACCTTATCAAAAGTGCAACTATTAACATCATAGGTTCAGCATGTAAACAGCTGTTTTCGCCCGACTGTGCCGCAGAAACACGTTCTGCAGAGCAGATCGCACCAAACAGGAAAAAGCCTCGAGACAAAGCATCCGATCATTTCAAAATAAAACACCATGTTCCTGCTCCAAACTTGAGCAGACACTTGAGAATAACTAATGTAGGGAGCAGGAACATGGTGTTTTATTTTGAAATGATCGGATGCTTTGTTTGTTTCGAAGCTTTTTCCTGTTTGATACGACCTGCTTTGCAGAATGCGTTTCTGCGGTACAGTCGGGCGAAAACAGACTCGCAGTGAAACAGTTGTTGCTGCTGTCAGTGTCTCCTGAAACAGNCGCTCAGTGGCGCGCGCTGAGTGAACGCTCTGACTGAAAAGAGCGGAGCTCAGCGCAGCGCGCGGCACTGACGTTCAGCGGAGCAGACGCTTCATGTGTGAATCTGGGATTTTATTAGAGGGATGATAATCTGCTGAGCGCTGTGGACTCCTGCTGCCGCCATGATTCAATTTCTAATCTCAATAAAGTTCAAACGGAGGCTACACAGTGCACCTGCGCAGCTAGTTGAGGAGATTCTGATCAAGATGGGAAACCGCGGTTTTTGACATGACGACGGTAATTGACAATTGTAGTTGTTTAGCCTGGAGTTGTACCAGCTCCCCGTGTTCTTACTATTCGTGCTCGCTATTTAGATGCTTGATCAAATTGGTGGTGTTGTACGTCGAAAAGCTCTTTCCACCCCTCGGAACCATTGTTTCACACACATTGCACTTTGCGTGGCTACTTTTCGGCGTCTCAACTGAAAAGAAATCCTCACTTGAGAAGCCATGCTGTGCCGCTCACAACCAAAACACCCCTCTCCCTCTGTTCTGCCAGCGTGCTTGCACTGCGCTGTGTGTGTGCGTCATCACGTTAAGACTACGCCTCCTGCACATGCGGTGTGTGAGTGAAGGAACGCTGCAGGCTGCAGCACAAGCCGCTATTTGTTTAATATCGGATCGGGTTTCATGCCTCATGCTCCGATACTTGCCGATACGTAAATTAATTCAGATCGGCACCCGATACCGATACTATATCGGTATCGGCCCAACACTAATGAATATCAAAGATGCTGAGCCTAAAATGCAAGAATCTTTCCCTCAACTTGTCACATTTTCTTTTACTACATTTTGGGCTCATCATTGTTTTTACACAGTCGACCAGTTATTACATTTAGGGTTTTATCATATATTTTTTATTACATATTGGGCTCATCAGGTCATTGTTATACATATTGGGCTCTAACAAGGCTTGTCCCTCCAACATGGACCAACTTTTAGCAGGTGAATAAAACTGTTGAAACACCTCAAAAGACTTAACCTTGGTTTAATAAAACAATGTCAGGTGATTAAAAACATCATTAAAAGTATCCTAAATTAAGTGTCAGTGTTTTAATGGTTGTAGTTATGAACAGTTTGAACTACAATATATTTTGGGTTCTTGTCATAAGTATTCAGCTGATGAAATTGTGATTTTTATTCTGTTAAAATACTGAAAAAAACAAGGATATAACAGCATTAAACTATACAACATTGCAAAATTGTGTTATTTCTTATTTCTTAAGATCACCTTATGAGTTTCAGGTGTCCTGTAGTTAACAAAATGAAAACATTTATACTGTAACAATGTTATTGAGTCCACATTGATAGTTCAAATGAGTTTTGTCATTTCAGTGCTTTGAAATTCTCCGGTAACCCACAGATGGCAGAAAATTACAAAGGCCGTAAATTCCTGCGTGTGGATGGATGCAGAAATTGCGAGCCATTATTTGTGGTTTGTTATTCAGCCAGATGAAGCTCCGCGCTGTTGATTATTTAGTCGTTGAATAAAATATGGGCTGGAGCTCTCTCGCTGTGCATTTTGAATCAGCTGAATAAAATATTTTGTATATCTTCACGCTTTAAAATAAAGGAGTCGAATTGCCAGTCCGGCAAAAAGAGCGATGATGATGACAAAAACGAAGACTGAGGAGCTGCCACGGCCCGGTGCAACGTGGGATGTTTGACTGAGGGGGAATCCATGGGACCACAGAGAGCACAGAGCATCTGGTGAATTATGGGACAGCGCAGCATTCCCAAGCTGGTCTGTCAGTCAAAACAATGGCGGTGGACCTCGGGGACTATTTCGAATGTCACTACGATGTAATGCATCTTGTGCCACGAGCAGTGACTGGAGGCTTCTCTTTGACAGAGTACAGAGAGGGATACCCAAGGCGCGTCCTCACGAAGTCATTCCATCATCTGGCGCCAGATACAGTGTGTAATCACTGCCGCTGCCTGGGAATGTCTCCGAGGAGGAGAAAGTGTGGGTAATCCCCTGTGGAAAGTGAACTAACGTTGATGGACGTTTCAATTGAAAGCGGAGTGATGTCTTCATTTTAACTGTATGAATTTAGTTTGGGCTGCTACATTCACGGCTACAGTCTTCTTATCAACGCTCCTGTCAGTCTGAGGCAACGATTTCTCAGAGGGGGTCATTTAAAATCATGTTTCCTACAGGTTGTGATGTATAGATGATAGTCTTTGTCTGTGCTGACATCTGTGTGCTGTTACACCTCTAATCTCAAATCTCAGTCCCTGATCTCCTCTCGTATTTATCATTTCCTTTCAAAACTGAAACTGGTAATCATTCAAACTTAAACAGTCACTGAAACACCTGAATATGAATGCAGAATTATTCATGTTATTGCCAATACCTTTGTATGTTATGTTTAACCCTCTCAAGATCTCTATCTCACCAACATGATAAACACTTTGTTAAAAAACCTGTTAAAAATATTTTCAAAAACATATTCTACTACCTTGAGGATTGTCATATCACTACAGTCGGCTGAAGTTGTATTTTAGCCCTTTTGAAAATGTCTGCTCTCATGAAATCAGCCACTCACATACAGTAGGGATGGGTGTTTTATCTGATGCGAAATCAGTGCATCGATGCAAGGGTCTGTGGTAAAGTGCATCGGATGAAAGCGTCTCTGGAGCCGTTTGACACAAGATTATAGGATCACAGGAGAAACACACGTCCCTGCAGGAATTATAAAGTGTTGGCACTCCCCAAACTTTAATTCCACTCCTTCTATTGGTTGAGAAAGGATGCAGGGTTGTGTTAAATACGGTTGTGTCAAATTTAATCCTAAGAAGTTTTCCACCTTCAAAATAAACTTTTCCTCATCCATGGTGTCAGATTAGTGTCTCTGTGCTGCTGATAGATTCTGGCTCTGTACCACCCACAGATTGTATAAAACACAGCTGAGAGTGATGTCATTTTGGTGACAAGAAGGAAATTTAAGATCTGGAGCAAAAAACACGGCGTTTTATTTTGAAATCACCAGACGCTCTGGTTGTTTTTGTGTCTGTTTTCCTGTTTAGCACGACTTGCTCTGCAGAGATGGATGGGTTTCTGCAACGCACAGCACACTCTGATTCCTTTACTTTTTTTTGTGTTGACAATTAAACCTCACTGCCTAGGAAGCCTTCTTTAAGTGATTTTCATTTGTTACAGACTTTTTGATGATAAGAAGCTTAATTCTGCTTGTGCTCTTAAAGGGACAATAAAGTTGAGTTGAATTTTCACAGATTTGCATTGTTATTGTATCGTGATTACATCTTGATTGCATCGTGGTAGAAAGAGAAATCTTTTCGTCCTGAATCAGCAGATGTTTCATGTGAATCGTTAGTGTATCGTACTGCAGCCTACGTATGGAGATGCCTATCAAATCATCCTGGGGATGGAGATTTCCACGAAAGTATCGGCACCCCTGGAATTTTCCCAGAATATAGACTATTTTTTCCAGAAATGGTTGCAACTACAAATGTTTTTGGTATGAATGTGTTTATTTCCTTGATGTGCATTGGAAGAACAAAAGAAAAAATGACGAAAAACGCCAAAGTGGACGCAATTTTACACAAAACACAAAACACGGGCCGGACAAAATTGTTGGCACCCTTTAAGAATTGTGGGTGAATCATTTAATTTCAAGCAGGTGATTCTTGTTTAAACACAGGTGCTGGTAATATAGAAATCACACCTGACGCCAGTTAGAATGTATAAAAGTTGACTCAACCTTTGTGTTGCTTTTGTTTGCCACACCAAGAATGGAGAAGAGAAAGAAGAGCTGGGAAGTGTCTGAGGACTTAAAACGCAAAATTGTTGAAAAATATGATTAATCTCAAGGATACAAGACCATCTCAAGATATCTTCAAGTTACTTTGTCTACTGTGCGTAATATAGTCTTACAATTTTCAAAAAAATCATTGTTTGATTCCCAAGAGGATGAAGTAAGAATAACATAAATAATTACTCTTTCATCTAAAATAAGTGTTTTCTGCATGAAACCAATGCATATTTGCTAAAAAACTTGAATAAATAGATAAAGTAGTTTGCAAAACTGCCCAAGAAATATGTCATGAATGAAATGATAAAGCAACATTTTTCTGTGGGTTTTGTTAAAAGGGCTGATAAACATCTCAGTTCCAAAAAATTGGAATTTTCTGACTGTTTTTAGGTCCTGAAAGGGTTTTAAAAAATCCTTTAAGGTGCTTTAAATCACCTAGTTCAATCAAAGTTGTTAAATTCTTAAAAAAGTCGGAGTTCAGATGAAGACAGCGAGAAGGAGAGAGTTTTCACACTGCAACAAATGAGACTGACACCCACTGATACAGAGGACTGTAACAAGCAGGACCCCTAACTCGCTCTCTCTCTGGAGGCTCAGGCCCGCCAACAGAAGTAATCTTGTCCCTCCTCCTCCTCCTCCTCCTCCTCCTCCTCCTCCTCGAGGAGGAGACCGGATGTCGGACTCTCGTCGCTCGGTCGGGGGGGGGCGGTCTGGGACTCAGCTGCCTGTCGCCTCAAACAACCAGAACAGTGACATACATAGAGTGTGACTTCCAAACAATGACGACTCAGAGAAAAGAACATTCAAACTTAGTGGTTACACAATAAAAGTTGTATTTAAGAGTTGTAAAGACTTGCAGCAAACTCACAGCTCACTAATAGTTTCAAAAAGGTCAAAGTAAATGTGTTGAAAATGTTGCCTCTCTCACTCCTGCACAACTTCTATTGTTTAATGCTGAGTATATGACAACATCTCAAAACAACTATATGTTATCATTATCAAAGATGGCCAAGAAATCATAAATTCTGCTGGGGTATGTAAAGTTTTGAGCACAACTGTATACGGTTATCAATACATCAACATGCAATTTTAACTGTCCATTTAAATATGGCACTGGTGGCAGAGTTGTGATATTAACAATGCTGGCCATAGATATGAAGCACTGTTTGTTTGTTTTCCATTTAGCATTGTATTGTGTTGTAATGTATCAGGCTGTACAAAAGGGTATTGTACTTTAGAATAACATATCTAGATGTTTCTCATTGTATTGTGCCGTAATGTACAGTATTGTATAGCAACCTATGGTATTGTACTATACCATTTCATAATGTAACAAATCTTTTATGAGCATAGCTACCACACCATAACATACCCAATCATATCATAACATATTGCATTGTATCTCATCATTGCAAACCATACTGTATTTTATTATGTCATATGGTGTTGTACCTTCTCTTGTCATATCTAACTGCATCATAATATATCACACTGTATCATTTCGTACCTTATCATACCATAGTTTTCACAATGTATCATACTGTACAAAAAAGTTTGGTAATATAGCCTATCACATTGTACATTATTGCATCATAACTTAATGTAGAGTATTGAATTGTACTATACCATTTCATAATGTAAATACCTTATTGAATCACACCATAACATATTGCATCATATAACCTATCATATTGTATTGTAGCATATTTTAGAGCACAAAAATTGCACTATTTTGGACATGATTTCGGTGGCCCACTTGCAATGCCTTTGTGGACCACCAGGGGAAATCACTGTATAAGAGTTTAATTATACAGTTAAGGTTTAATTATACCTTAATGTTTTGTTTGTTGATTTATTTCTGTGAATTTAACGTCAGTGATGTTGCCTTTTTAATTGTTATTCAATACATTTCCTGATTATTTTTATACATATTTTTAAGTGTGAGTTTTCAAAATTCATTACTTCCTCTATACATCAAATCTACAATTCAAATTTTATCAATTTAGGAACAAGTTTTAATACAGAGGCGTGCGGCAGACGGGATATAAAACCTTATTAGAGTCTAGTGTTATAATTAAAGTGTTGTTTAAAATGAAAGGTAACTTTTTCTATTACCTTGAAGTGATGTAAATTTC
>RPOG01003114.1:16258-71919 GCA_008086565.1 Thalassoma bifasciatum | reverse complement strand
ATCTCAAACCTGCAGTTCATGCAAGACAGAGCAAGAATTTACAGGAACTGGAGGCTTTTTGCCAAGAAGAATGGTCAGTTTTACCATCTGAGAAAATAAAGACCCTCATCCACAACCAGCACAAAAGACTTCAAGCTGTCACTGATGTTAAAGGGGGAAATACACGCTGATAAGAACTGGGGGAGGGAAACTTTTCATCAGGCTCATTCTGGAAGTTTCTTTTGTTGATTTAAAGAGTAAACAGTTGTTTGTTCATAAATGTCATCACCAACCACTAACCATGAGAGACAAAAGTTTTTGTTTTTATTCATTTTCTCTGAGAAAAGGACAAGAAATCATAAATATGTAATCTCTGATGTAAAGCCACTTTCTGCAGAGCTGTTTATCTTTGGTTATAAGTTTTTTCATTGTTGGAGTTTTCTCTGACAAACCTCAGAGCTACTTCACTCTCTGTGGTTTGCATCATATCTGTTTCTCCTCCTCCTCCTATTAAAGGAGCAGGAAATGGGCCCTGTGCTCCCCGGGGGAAAGCTATTAAAACATAATAACGAGCCTTAACTCACCTTGGACGTGCCTGAGCCTCCAGCTCCTCTTCACAGGTGATTAATTATTAGTCCGGTGAAGAAGAAGAGCTAACAATGACCTTGTTAAGAAGCTGGAGTTGAACTCTTATTTGTACTTTGAGCTGATAATGGAGCAGTTAAACAGGAAGAAATGACTCCCTCCTCTCAGTGTGGAGCAGAAAGAAAACAGCACATTCATGCTCTGCAGGTAAAGTATATCATTGAAAAAGGCCAAGTAGCAATTTGTAATGACAAGTCCTTCTTAAACAGTAATTATAACAAGTGCATTGTGGGAGCAGCGCGGTGCCGCAGTGGATACAGATGGTGTGTGTGTGTGTGTGTGTGTGTGTGTGTGTGCATATGCAAACAGCAGCTCGTACCCCGCGGCCTCATAAACACACAAACACGGCGCCGCTAAGAAACACAAAAGGTAATGAGTTAGCAGACGGAGCCAGCCACACACACACACACACACACACACACACACACACACACACACACACACACATGCTCTGAGGTGGAGGTAATGATGCTGAACGCTCCGGCGCCGTCCCTGCCCGCCCGCCGACCCACAAAAGATTCATCAGGAAAAACTAGATGTGGATGTGCAGAGGGCGAAGGAGCTCGTACATGTGGTGGAAAATTTAACATTTAAAAATTAAACTGGAAATATGACGCAGATATCTGTGATTCAGTTTATCTGAGTCAAAAAGAACATTTCAGATTTACATTGATACATTCTCACTGTCCACAATTATCATTTCAGATTTCTACAACCTCATTGTGAGTTGGAGAAACGACGTCACTGTTCCCCATTCATTTGTTTGGGGTTTCTCATCCAGATATCCACAATGTGAATTATGTACAGTCATGGACAAAAGCATTGGCACCCCTGCAAAAAAGAAAAAAAATCCCTGGAATTACTGCAATCACAAATGTTTTTGGGATGAATGTGTTTATTTCCTTCAAGTGCATTGGAAAAACACAAAAAAAAAAAACACGAAGAAAAAAGGCAAAATTCAATACATTTTATGCAAAAAATACCAATTTTTGAACATCATTAACTTCAAGATGCTTCATGTCAGACATAAAACATCCTCCACATCACTTCTACACCTTCTCATCTACATCTGGGTGAAATCTGAGCTTTTAAGGTAAAACTTTGTTGGAGTTATAGAGTTTTTAGTCTCAGGTGAACAAACACCAGAGTTGTACTCAATGTCCACGCTCTTGTCTGAAGACTTTGCGCAAACAAAACCAGCTGTATCAGTGCTCAGTGTCCTCTTTGTGGTCAACTTTGTTCTCTCTATGAAAGAGTTCACTAAAAACTGCAAAATTACAGCTGCCCAGTCAATAATTGAGTCTGTTACAGGGGAGATTCATGCTCATCCTCTGAATGCTACTGTACAGTCAAGCAGAGAGTAGCTGCTGTATAAATCAGGCTCTCCTGGCATCAAATCTCTCAGTATTGAGTCTGGGTCACTTTAGTCCTGCAGCTAGAACCCTGTTGAAAACAAAGACTTGCAGCTTTGTCAGATTGACATTGAGGAGGAAATGCTCTAAGACTGTGAAGCTGCTGTTATTGATGAGAACGGACACGACAGACAGACAAACAACGGACTTTACAGGAGAAATTTCACCACTTGGAATAATTTGATGAAACTTTTGATATGTTTGAACTCTGGATTCCTCTGGTGGAAAGGAGAGTGAATATTCAGGGTACGGGCGTCAGGATGTGACGTAATGACCCCAAACAGGTAGGACGTCCACGTTGTTGTGATTCTTTCACTGAAGAAAACTGTGAAACAAACTTAGAGACTGAAACGTGAAGAATCTAAACTTTTTAACTCTGTATAGTAAACGTCACTCGTTGGTTCTGCTCTGTTTTTTTTTACACACAGCTTTTACAGCGAGTGAAGAGAAGTTTCTGGTCAGTTTGCTTCTCTCCCACACAGTTACGTGTTTTTAGAAGAGAAATTCAGAGTAATGCAGGTAAGTGGAAGCTTCAGAAGATGCTTTTTGTTGCCCTCCTCCTCCTCCTCCTCCTCCTCCTCCTCCTCTGCTCTGTAATTGGTTAAATCTCTGCAGATTGAGACGCTCACCTTTTTCTGCTTCAGGCTCCTCTTCACCTTCTTTTGATTCATCACAACACTCCACCCACTCAGAGTCCTGCAGCTGCTGCAAACACAGCAAACACAGCAAACGCAGCAAAGAGCCTCTTTAAACAGGAGCTGCAACCTTTAAAATGTTTGTAATCGCAGGTTTGGAGAAGCACGCCGTCACTCCTCCTCCTCCTCCTCCTCCTCCTCCTCCTCTCTGCTCTTACCTCACTAATCATTATCCTGCCTGTCCAGTCAGACAGCAGAGAGCACACACACACACACACACACACACACACACACACACACACACACACACACACACACACACCCTGCTCCTTTGTCTCCTCCTCACCTCCTCATTAGCCGACATCAGACGCAGCTTTGCGCTTCGTTAGGGCTGGAGATTGGCGTTTGCCGTCCACGGGGCCTCACTCCTCTTTTCTCTTTTCTCTGTTTCTGATTCTGTTTGATTTCTCTGAACTCCAGGAGGCTGAAGCTGATGAATCATTCTGCTCTGAACACGGCAGCAAACAGATGAAACTATTATATTCAGGACTTTCAGAGACACATCCAGCTCTTTCTGCGTCTCTGCTCCAGGAGAAACTGAAGCAGGAGGAAGATTCAGGTTTTCTGTCATTAATGAGATCAACAAAACATCACATTATTATCATGATCATTATCATATTATATCTGCATCATGAAACTGACTTTTTAGTAACACAGGGGAAAAAAAAAACATACAGTTTTTACAGTCAGACCCGACATGTTCCTCCTTTTGTGTTTTACTGACAAGAGCGAGGACTGTTTTATATGGTCCATTATAAAACTGATTTTGAGACACAATTCTGGGAAACAAAGAGTCAAATAAATGAGATGTAACCCTGGAGAACCCAAGAAGCCTTTTCTTCAATTTCAAGTTTCAGTTTTTTTCTATCTTAGAATTTTTAATTTGTCTCAAACTTTTATGATCTGAACTTTAACTGTCATCTGATTTTGACATTTCACCTCAGAATTTCATTCAACAGTTTATCTGAAGGTTAGGGTGGAGGTGGGAGCTGTGGCTCAGTGGCAGAGTCATGGACTTCGAATCAGAGGGTCGCAGGTTCAATTCCAGCTGCCTCCCTTACATGCCAAAGTGTCCTTGAGCAAAACATTGAAGATCACCAAATTACTCACCACTGTGATCAAAGGTTTGATCTTGGATAAAAGGTCATGCTGAAGTGTCCATGAGCAAGACACCAAACCCTCACACACCGCTCACCACTGTACGTTGCTCTGGACAAAAGCATCTGCTGAATGAAACTATAGAATTAACATTTTCACATTTTATCTTAAAGTTTCAACTTTTTATCCTAGAAATTTGACTTTTCCTCTCAACTCTTGGCTCTTAAAGTTTTACTTTTTATCCCAAAATTTCAATTTTCATCTTAGAATTTTTACTTTGTCTCAAAATTTTGACTCTTAGTATTTGACATCTTATCTCATTGAAGAGTTTATCTGAAGGTTAGGGTGGAGGTGGGAGCTGTGGCTCAGTGGCAGAGTCATGGACTTGGAATCAGAGGGTCGCAGGTTCAATTCCAGCTGCCTCAGTCACATACCCCAGTGACCTTGAGCAACACACTGAAGGTCATCAAACCACTCACCACTGTGCGTCTTGGATCAAAGGACATGCTTGGACATGCTGAAGTGTCCATGAGCAAGACACTGCACCCTCACTCACCACTGTACGTTGCTCTGGACAAAAGCATCTGCTGAATGAAACTATAGAATTAACATTTTCACATTTTATCCCAAAATTTCAATTTTCATCTTAGAATTTTGACTATGGCTGTTTTCCAAACCTCCTCCTACACTAGCAGTGCCTACTACTTCGGCTAAAATTCAGTATGTAGTAGGCAGTATGCGAAAACTTGTGAGATCTGTAGTAAACTACAAGTTCCCGGATGACCTACTGATCCGCTCAGGTTGAGGTGAATTACTGACACCTACTGGAATAAATCAGCTCAACTACAACACAACAACAAAAATGTGAAACAGTCCCAGAGATCATGAGAAAAAAAAGTTGAATTTGGGACAAAATATCTCAATCTTGAGACAAAAAGTTAAAGTTTAGAGACAAAAAGTCAAATTCAGTTGCTTTATAATCAAAATTATGAGAGAAAAAGTCAAATTCAGTAGATCAAGTTAAAGTTATGAGGTAAAAAGTCAAGTTTAGAGACAAAAAGTCTTAATTTTGGGACCAAAAGTCACAATTTTCAGGCAAAAAGTCAAATTTTGTAGATTAATTATCAAAGTTATGAGATAAAAAGTCAGATTTGGAAAAGAAAAGTCTAAATTTTCAGACAAAAAGTCTAAATTTTCAGATAAAAAAAGTCAAATTCAGTAGATAAATTAGCAAATTTATGAGATAAAAAGTGAAATTTGGGACAAAATTTCCAGAACCTTGGGACAAAAAGTCAAAGATTTAAGACAAAAAGTCAAATTCAGTCGATCAATTTAAGTTTTGAGCTAAAAAGTCAAGTTTTGAAATAAAAAGTCTTAATTTTGGGACCAAAAGTCACAATATTCAGACAAAAAGTCAAATTCAGTTGATTAATCATCAGATTTTATAGGTTAAAAGTTAAAATTTGAGATAAAGTGTCAAAGTCAGTAAATTAATTATCAAAGTTTCAGGGCAAACAGTCAAATTCAGGAGATTATCAAAGTTATAAAAGTCAAATTTTGAGACAAAAACTCTAAATACTAAATTTTTGGACCAAAGTCAAAATTGTCAGACAAAAAGTCAAATTTAAGAGATTAAGTATCAAAATTTTGGGATGTGAAGTCAAAATGTTGACATTAGGAATCAAAGTTTTCACATTAAGACTTAAAATTTGGGACAAAGTGAAAATTTTGAGATGAGACGTCAAATTCATGACATAATATCTCAGAGTTTTACAGTGTAATGAAAGATTTTGAAAGTCCAAATGAAAAGTTTATAAATAATCAGGTATAGATAAAAGCATTTTTACTAATCAATGAGAGGAAATGATCTTTGGAAACACTTACACGCGGACAAGGCCTGAAAAATGTTTGGTATTAAAGTAAACGTCCCTTAAACAGGAGAAACTTTAAAACTATAAATGACTGAAATGAGTCTGAAGCAGAAAATGATTCAGTGACTAAAATTTTTCTTCTTTCTGGAGGAAAGTTGGACGAACAGGTTTGTGAAATAAAATGTTCTGGTGTTTACGAGGAGCAGAGAGAGGTCAGGTTTTTATTCTGGTGTAAAGGTAAAGTTACATCAGCAGATTAAATTATTCTCTTTCCATCGTTTACTGAAGCGACTCCTCTAAAGTTGAATTAATTTCAGCTGAAGCGAGGATTCGTCTGCAGGAGGAAACAAACAAACAGACGATTACTGCGTCTGTAAACACGTCTGAAGGTGAAACGTCTGAGTTTGGAGGAGAAAACAAAGTCAGACGCTGAAATTAATCCTCAGACTGTTTGTTGTAAACATGCTGCTCTGCTGACCCAGGACTCAGTGTCTCTGTGCAAAGAAGGATTATTATTATTATTATTATCATTATTATTATTATTCTTATTATTATTATTATACGCAGCTGCAGCAGCGTGCAGGAGCGTTTACTTTAATCTGTGAAAACAGAAGAAACACTTTAAGCTTCTCTGCTCCACTTTATTCATCATTGGTTCAAACTTTTCCTTCAGTCTGTCTCTGTCTTTGCATCAGTTATTATCTGACAAAATTCTTAGTTTGACATTTAAAATCAAATCAAGGAGATAAAATGTCAAAGTTATTAGATAAATAGTCAAAACTTTGGGACCAAAAGTCAAGATTCTGGAAACAAAAAGTCAAAAATAGGGGACAAAAAGTCACATTTATGGGATGAAATGTCAAAACAATAAGGTAGAAAGTTTGATTTTGAGCCAGGAAGTAATAAAAATTGTGATAAAGTATCAAAGTTATGGAATGAAAAGTTGAATTTTGTGACAAAAATCAAAATTTGGGGGAAAAAAAGGTCAAATTTCCAGACAAATGGTCAATTTTATAGAACAAAATGTCAAAGTAAAAAAAAAAATTTAAGTCAAAAAGTCAATTTTTGTGGATGACAAGTCTACATTTTAAAATTAAAAAAAAAAAAAAATCAAGATTTGGATAAAATAGAGGCAACATTTTGGACAATAAGTCAAATTCATGGGACAAAATGTCAAAATAATAAGATAGAAAGTTTAATTTTGAGACAAAAAGGAATGAAGATGGAGATAAAATATCAAAGTTTATGGGATAAAAAGGACAAAAAGTCAAAATTTTGAGATAAAATAAATCAAGTTTTGGGGAAAAAAGCCAACGCTTTTGGACAAAATGTCAAATTTATGAAATAAAATGTTAAAGTTTGGAGAAAAAAACGTCAGAAAATTGACCTTAATGGATTTGCGAGATAACATCTAAAATTTTTTAGATAAACAGCTCATGTTTTGAGACAAATGTCGAAGCTAGGAGGAAAGAAAATGTTGAGTTTTGAGATTAAAAGTCAAAATTTTGATAAAAGAGGAAAAGTTTAGGAGCAAAATTAAAATATTTGACTTTAAAAAGTTATGAGATAGCCAAACTATTGACATAAAAAGTCGTATCCATGAGCTTAAATCTCAAATCCATAAGGTCAAATGAATAAATTTGATTTATTTATTGAGTCTGAGTGAGGAGCTGAAAAATCAGAGTAACAACAATTAAAGAACCCACAGAGAGAAAACAGGAGTTAAAACACAGACAAAAATAAAGCGTTAAAGATTCATGATGCTCATTTTCATCGTGGTTTGAAAAACAGCCGATGGCACCGACTGTGCTGTTCAGCTGTAGTGAGGCATGATGGGAAACCAAGTGTCTGAACAGCAGCATAAATGTTCCTGAGCAGCAGCTTCGTGTTAGAAAAAGATGTTTTTCTCTCTGTGAATCATTATTTTCTCTCCTGACTCAAACTTCTCCAGTGTGTGTGATGTAAATGTGAAATAAAAGCCCATTTTTCTGCAGCCTGCAGCTTTAAACGTTCCTCTCTTTAGTCTCCAGCCTCAGCTCTCCGTCTGAAGAAATGCTTTCCTCCTCTTATTTCCTGCAGCTCTTCTCTCTCCTCTCTCCTTTTCTGACCCGTGGTGCAGAATCAATCCAGCAGGCGTGTGGAGAAGAAAAACTCGCCACAATGGCCCCATCATCACCTGTTGTCACATTGTCCTCCACGCTCCGCGGCGTCTCGCTCCGTCCCGTGCGTCCTCGGTGGCGTCCTGGCTTTGTTTCATTCAGCCTCGCCGCGGGGACGAGCTCCAGGTGCTCCCCGAGCTCCAGACCATTATGTCGTTTGGCGCCGCGGAGCTCGTCGCAGCGGTCGCAAACCTCGGCGGTGAACCGGGGTTAATTGGTTCTTGGCTCGACGGAGCAGCTACAAGCGAGAGGAGGAGGAAGAGGAGGAAGAGGGGGAGGGAAAGAAGAATGGAGGCTCTTCTTTGTCTCCCTCTGAGGAACACACACACACACACACACACACACACACACACACTGATGAGTCAGACCATTATTTATACATCATCAGCCCTAAATTAACCTGAGAGCTCGTTGACGGGGTCATGTGAGGGACATTTCTCTTTGTCACCTTTGGAAACATGGAAACCAACATGAAATGTGATTTTTCTAAAACTGCTGCACGTTTTTCTACGAAGGAGTATTAGGGCCACATTGAGAAAAGAAAATGAGGGGAGGAATTTTTTCCCCCTCTCCCTCACCCAGTCAGTAAAGTCGAAATGTTGAGAATAAAGTCGAAATGTCGAGAATAAAGTTAAAATGTCGAGAATAAAGTCGAAATATAATGTTGAGAATAAAGTCGAAATGTTGAGAATAAAGTCGAAATGTTGAGAATAAAGTCGAAATGTTGAAAATAAACTCGAAATGTTGAAAATAAAGTCGAAATGTTGAGAATAAAGTTGAAATGTTGAGAATAAAGTCGAAATATAATGTTGAGAATAAACTCTAAATGTTGAGAATAAAGTCGAAATGTTGAGAATAAAGTTGAAATGTTGAGAATAAAGTCGAAATGTCGAGAATAAAGTCGAAATATAATGTTGAGAATAAAGTCGAAATGTTGAGAATAAAGTCGAAA
This sequence comes from Thalassoma bifasciatum, assembly GCA_008086565.1. Lineage (NCBI taxonomy): Eukaryota > Metazoa > Chordata > Actinopteri > Labriformes > Labridae > Thalassoma > Thalassoma bifasciatum. Next base: position 63,108 of record RPOG01003114.1, on the reverse strand, counting down.
TGTTGAGAATAAAGTCGAAATGTTGAAAATAAACTCGAAATGTTGAAAATAAAGTCGAAATGTTGAGAATAGAAATATAATGTTGAGAATAAAGTCGAAATGTTGAGAATAAAGTCGAAATGTTGAGAATAAAGTCGAAATGTTGAAAATAAACTCGAAATGTTGAAAATAAAGTCGAAATGTTGAGAATAAAGTTGAAATGTTGAGAATAAAGTCGAAATATAATGTTGAGAATAAAGTCCAAATGTCGAGAATAAAGTTAAAATGTCGAGGATAAGTCGAAATGTTGAGAATAAAGTTGAAATGTTGAGAATAAAGTCGAAATATAATGTTGAGAATAAACTCTAAATGTTGAGAATAAAGTTGAAATGTTGAGAATAAAGTCGAAATGTCGAGAATAAAGTCGAAATATAATGTTGAGAATAAAGTCGAAATATTGCCCTGAGAACAACATTGAAATGTCAAGAATAAAGTTTATTCACAATTCCATACCTGTGTTTTTTTTTTTCACTCTCAAAGCTGTAAAATAAATTCTGGATATTCAAAAAAGGAATAGTAGATATCTGAAATTGAGGTGAATTAAATATAAATGTAATTCTAATTCTGACCAGTTAAAATGTATTTAAGAGATATCTCATATGTGAATTACATATATCTATGATTTATTTTGCAGATATCTGTAATTCACATTTTGTATATCTGAAATGATGATGTAGATGTTTAGAATGAGAAACCCCATCCAAACGAATGGAGAAAAGTGATGTCATCGCTCCTAATTAAAATGAGGTGGTAGATTTCTGAAAAAAATCTTATGTTTTTATCTGAATTATTTTTTTTTACTAAGAGAAGTTAAATGATCTGCATCACATTTCCAGTCTAACTTTTTAATAGTTTGCCATAGAAACACCTGTTTTTACTGTTTCACTTGTTGCTGCTGCTCGTCTGACACTAAAAACCAAACCATCAACAAATTATTAAGACATTATTCATCTTTCTCTAACTAACTCCTCTTCAGTGCAGGACTGTGTTTCTGTGTTTATAAACTCTTCTCTGACGTCCATCAGTTTGTGTTTGAAAGCAGAAAGTTTACGACCAAGTTTTTCCTCTGAAAGTTTCATGAAGCTAACGAGGTGAATTCAAAGACTTGATCGACCGACAACATCACTCATCCCCTCGACTTCCTTTTTATTTATTCTCTGTTTTTTTTAGTCGATGCTGTGTTTCAGACTGTTAAACTGAACACACAAACCCAGGTTTCTTCAGGGCGGACGGGTTTAAAGCGTCAGAACGAGCCCAAACTGTGACCTGCCCTCACCTGTGACAGGTGTTTGCAGTGTGACAGCAGGAAGTGCAGAGTCAAGGTCACATCCTCAGGACCAAGAGCTTCCAGGAAAATCCCCACAGCAGCAGCAGAGACTTCAGATCTCTGCAAACAGACGGCGCCTGCGGTTACAGAGCGCCGGCGGGGAGGAGCAGAGGGACGTTTGGCACGCCGACGGGACGATGCAGGGGCTCTGGCATCAAACCCTGAAGAGAGGATGGAGGGTGGAGTCTGACTCTGAGGTGTCCAGAGGAATCCAGAATTCAAACATATCAAAAGTGTTGTTTCATCAAATTATTCCAAGTGGTGAAATTTCTCCTGTAAAGTCCGTTGTTTGTCTGTCTGTCGTGTCCGTTCTCATCAATAACAGCAGCTTCACAGTCTTAGAGCATTTCCTCCTCAATGTCAATCTGACAAAGCTGCAAGTCTTTGTTTTCAACAGGGTTCTAGCTGCAAGACTAAAGTCACCCCATCCTTTTCTGTTGAGTTTTCATCCCAGGACAGCCTGTGATAGACAACAAGTGCTCCCTGCTTGACTGGTCTTGTGTAATTTCTCCATTAGAGGGTCGTTTATTGGCTAACAGGCCTGTCACTCACTCCTACAGTAACCAATCACCTTACACTTCACAGGAAGCAGCTGTAGCCATTTACATCATTGGTGAAACCTATTTATTGGCATGCATCTTCATTCATATTCATTGAGTAGAACAACTGTGACTGTGAACGACAATGTCATGACTTTTGTTGACTGATGAAGCAGGATTTGTTTGCACAGAGTCTTCAGACGAGAGCGTGTTTGTTCACCTGAGACTAAAAACTCTTTAACTCCGACAAAGTTTTACCTAAAAAGCTCCAATTTCACCCAGATGTAGAGTGGAGGATGTTTTATGTCTGACATGAAGCATCCTGGAGTTAATGATGTCCAAAAATGGTTTAAGAAACAGAAATAAAAAAGTGTTTCAGCTGCATTTATCCTGATGTGGATGTTCGTCACATATAAAAACACGACATTTTCTGAAACTAGAGACTTTAATCTTTCAAATGAGGTGTCAAAGTTTTACCTAAAAAGCTCAGATTTCACCCAGATGTAGATGAGAAGGTGTAGAAGTGATGTGGTTGATGTTTTATGTCTGACATGAAGCATCTTGAAGTTAATGATGCTCAAACAATTGGTATTTTTTGCATAAAATGTATTGAATTTTGCCTTTTTTCTTCGTATTTTTATTTTTTTGGTGTTTTTCCAATGCACTTAAAGGAAATAAACACATTCATCCCAAAAACATTTGTGATTGCAGTAATTCCAGGGATTTTCTCTATTAGAGGGTCGTTTATTGGCTAACAGGCCTGTCACTCACTCCTACAGGAACCAATCACCTTACACTTCACAGGACGCAGCTGTAGCCATTTACATCATTGGTGAGACCTATTTCACATTCATGAAGAGGAACAATCTGTGACTGTGAACTACAATTTCATGATTTTTGTTGAACCTTTCCACAAACAGAGCAAAGTTGATTAAAAAGAGGACACTGACAGATTCAACAAGTCAAAATTCAAAGGTGAAAGCTGTAAAATTTATATTTAAGTCAGGATTCTAGAAAAAGTCTTAAGTCTTCAATTCATGTCAAAACTTGTAGGAAAACAAAGCTGGAGAATAAAGTCAGAACCCTGCGAGAAAGGTTGAAAATTCTCGGAAAAAAGTCTGTATTATAGCAAAAAGATTCTGTTTTTTGGTTTGTGGTAAATACATCGAATTTTGAGATTCTGTTCAGAATTCTAGAAAGAAAAGAAATCAGGTTTTTGGGGGGGTAAAAGTCAGAATTTTAAAATGTAAGTCTCTTTGATGAGGAAGAATCTGTGAAAGTGAACTACAGTTTCATGATTTTTGTTCCACACAGAGAGCAAAGTTGACTGAAAAGAGGACACTGAGCACTGATGAAGCTGGTTTTGTTTGCGTAAAGTCTTCAGACGAGAGCGTGGTGTTTGGTCACCTGAGACTAAAAACTCTCTAACTCCTACAAAGTTTTACCTAAAAAGCTCAAATTTCACCCAGCTGTAGATGAGAAGGTGTAGAAGTGATGTGGAGGATGTTTTATGTCTGACATGAAGCATCTTGGAGTTAATGATGTCCAAAAATGGTTGAAGAAACAGAACTAAAAAAGTGTTTCAGCTGCATTTATCCTGATGTGGATGTTCATCACATATAAAAACATGACATTTTCTGAAACTGGAGACTTTAATCTTTCAAATGAGGTGTCACTGATGAACTTTGACCTCCCTTACACCATCTGCCCTCCTCCATGTTGTGTCCATATTTATAAAAAAACTAAACATAGATTTCTAACAGGTGAGCATAAACCAGTTGAAACCTCCACAGGATTCAGGTACGTCAAGAAGGACTCGTGCTCCGTCATCATGAACAGGCTCTCAATCTCAACTTCCTCCCAGTTTAAATAGTTTATAAAGTTATAAACGGCGTCAAACACACTCACACGTTTAACTGTGTGTGTATCCGAGCTTTTGCAGCGTCACAGACATAATTCAGCTTTCTAAAGACACGTTCATGGACACAAGTGGCTCTTTGGTGTTTCCTCAAGTCCTTTGTCGTCCTTCAGTGTGTGTGTGTGTGTGTGTGTGTCCGTGCAGGAATGTGTGTGTGCGTGCCTCACACCTTCCTTTAGCCTGGAGTTGTGATGTATATTTCATGCTTTGTTGGCCCTGACAGCACGTGGAGCCTCTGCAGCATCAAACATTTATACAGCAGAAGCACATTTACATATCAAGGGACCGAGCTCAGCCAATCTACCCCCCCGCCCTCCGTCCCGTTATCACCCTCTCCGTATGTTTCACGTCTTTCCACAGCGGCCTTTTCACTCCACAGCCCCCCACACACACACACACACACTCACTCCCACCTTTTTGTTCTAATCCTCCTTTGTTAAAAGCCTCTTTGTCTGTTCTCTTTGTCTTCTCCTTTCATGTTCATTATTCATCGCTCCTGTGATTGTTCTAAATATGAGGCAAAGAGACAGGAACACACGTGAACCAGGAGCTGACAAAGAAAGGTGACTTCACCGCTGAAAATAACTTTGCTTCAACATTTTTCTGGAAGAGATCAGAGTAAATCTGCACTCACACACGTCCACGATTCAGCATCTTTAGTTTATCTCATACATTCAACACTTATACTTATGAAGGAGGGACGATGTGTAAATGATAAATAAAAACACAGAACAATAGCTTGTAAATCCTCTTTAACCTGTATGAACAGGTGAGTGTCACGATTGGGTGTAAAAAGAGCATCCCCAAAAGGCTCAGTCCTTCGCCACTTTGTCAACAACTGCGTGAGCAAATAGTCCAACAGTTTAAGAACAATGTGTCAGGTATCGTGAGAAACACCAGTCGAGGTGGAGCCGATAGCAGAATTTAACCCAAAAGTCCCAAACCTCATGAAAATAGAAAATCTAAGACACAGCGAGAGACACAGGAGACAAGAACTTGACAACACACCGACAAGAACATTGAACATTTGAACATTTAGGGCACTGGGAACCTTACTGGGATTAGTTGTATAAAAAAAAAAAAAGCTTCTGCTGAGTTCTTTGTGCGACCTGTCTGTTCGTGCCTTTTTTGATAGTCTTGATATCCAAGATTTTGATCTGCAGCTTTTGTTTAGTCGGGAATCCGTTGTAATCGCAGTATATGCTGTTTAAAAATGAACACAATCAAGTCTGTGGGTTTCGGGTGGGATGGCGGGTGTCATTGAACAAATGGCAAGAAACTGAACTCAAGACAAGGATGATACAGACAAAGGACTAATCAAACACAGGTGTGACCTGAGACACAGGTGAAACACATGAGGGCCAATCAAACAGGAGGGAAACTCAAGAACAACTAAGAACACAGGAATAGAGAGTGAACACAAGGGAAAATCACAACAAGAAACACCAGGAAACAACAGCAGAAACACTGGAGCAAAACACTAAAAGGCAACGAAACCAAAACAACTACAAGAAACCAAAAGATTGAATTATCAGACAATGTTTCTCAACTTTGTCCAACTGCTGGAATTGATGGATTTCATCATCTACAGACCATAATATCATCAAAAGATTCAGAGAATCTGGAGAAATCTCTGCACATAAGCAGCAAGGCCCAAAACCAACATTGAATGGCCGTGACCTTTGACCCCTCAGGCGGCGCTGCATTAAAAACCCACATCATTGTGTAAAGGATATTAGCACGTGGGCTCAGGAACACTTCAGAAAACCATTGTCAGTTAACACAGTTCATCACTACATCTACAAGTGACAGTTCAAACTCTACCATGCAAAGACAAAGTCACACATCAACAACACNGACAATCAGGATTGTTCTCAGGTCAAAGTTCAAAAGCAGCATCTGTGATGGTATGGGGGTGTGTTAGTGCCCCATGGCATCATGGGTAACTGTCCCAGTATCTGTGAAGGCAGCATTAATGCTGAAAGGTACAAACAGGTTTTGGAGCAACATCTGCTGCCATCCAAGACACTTTGTCTTTTTCAGGGACGTCCCTGATTATTTCAGCAAGACAATGAAACCAAGACACATTCTGCTCCTGTTACAACAGCGTGGCTCCGTAGTAGAAGAGTGCAGCTACGAGACATTGAAAAGAAGTCCAGCTCCAAAGCTTCAACAATGAGTGTCCTCAGGTCACAAACACTTATTGAGTGTTGTTAAAGGTGATGAAACACGTCCCAACTCCATTGCAATTAGGTTTGTTTACAGAGTCTAAGTGTGGAGGTGTGTGTTTATTCTGCATGAGACATATTTCTGTAGTTGTTGTTTTCACCCCTGAAGTTTCTCTCTCTCTTCCTGTCGTTCTTCCTCTCCACGTTGTCAGTCGTTCTCAGTATAAACTCTCCTTCTTCTGTCCCTCCTCTCTCTCACTCTGCCCCTGTGTTGGTTGTTTCTCATGCTCCTCCTCCTTTTCATCCCTTCCCTGATCTTGGTTCCTACATTTGTATCCCTGTATCCCCAGTTTTAAGTCTTCTCTCTCTGTCTCTTAGTGTCCCTCTGTTTCACACTCCTCCATCTTTACACCTTTGTCAGCAGCTTGTACATTAAAACTTCAGGGACCAACACATGAATGATGCACCGCCCTCTGCACATCTGTCCATGTTACCCCCCTTTCTTTTCTCTGCAGGTGTGGTTGTGTTGTGTTGTGTTGTGTTGTGGTTGTGTTGTGTTGTGGTTGTGTTGTGTTGTGGTTGTGTTGTGTTGTGTTTGTGGTTGTGTTGTGTTGTTTTGTGGTTGTGTTGCAGATGCATGGAGGACATCTCTTGCTCGGGGGTAGGACACAAACACTGAAGTCTGTTCTCTCCCTGGTGGCCTCCGACTGCAGAGGGCGACTCCAAACACAATCACCGGAGAAGAGTCGCTTTAAATAACTGCAGACGAGCATCATCAGGGAAACAGAGAGAGAGAGAGAGAGAGGGGAGCACACAGATACAGATTTAGATTTACTTCCCTCATATTTCTGGTTTTGTGTTCCCATAAAAACTGGTGGAAAAGCTTTTCTACTTTTTCTTCGGCTCCTTATATAGACATCAAAAGTTCATTCATAGTTCATAAAACAAAATGTTGAATCTGAAGTTTCTGTGCCACACACTGAGTTCATGTAGAAACTAAAGATGTTATGGTGTGAAACCTGGGTAACACTTTATTTGATGGGGTTCACATAAGACGAGGGATGGTATCAAGAACTGGTTCCTGTTAGGAATCGATAAGAAATGGTTCAATCCATCGATATCGATAACAGTTTCCCTAGAAAACTCTGATTCAGGATTTTCTGCTTTAAGTTTTACTTAAGAAACTGAACGCATAAAGAAACCTACATTAATGTCTCACAAAAGATTCATATTCAATACATTCAACATGTTACACATCTACTATTGTGGGTCAATGACGTGACGTCCCCTTTTTTGTGTCTGAGTGTAATATTTCCTTCCATCATGAATTGAGTATTTCATCACATGTATTTCTTTATTCTATGAAACCTGTGTTATTTGAACACATCTTTAAACTATTAAAATATAACATGTTTTTTTGTGTTTTGGTTCCTCAAACCCCCAAAATGTCAGGTGGTGCAACCGTCCTGACAAGTATCCACAGTAATTAAACTCTAAAAATTGAATGTCAGTTATTGTAAATGGAAATTAAAAATACAGTGGCATTATTTTATGCTTCNTTCCTCTAATCCACCTCCTGTGAGTTTCTCTTCAGGCTGTAAACTTTTCCTCCTCCACTCCTCAACATTTAGTCTGAGCGGCTCAGCCGGAGGTGGAGCAGCTGAAACAGGTGTAGCTGGACGGCGTGAGGCGTGTGCAGAGGTCCTGACAGACGGCGGCGTGGAGCAGAGTGACCAGCAGAGAGAGTGACATGTAATGGAGTGGAGGGGCACGCGCTCAGCGGCGTGGAGCCACAGGGTCTCGCTCTCTACCTGTCAGCGCCCGGCGCAGGTGAAAATGGAATAATTCAGCGTGGTGACTGCAAACAGCTGGAGGCAGAGAGAAAACTGAGGCTGAGGGAGGGTTTGGACTTAGAGCTGAATGTCATGAAAGAAAAACCAGAAAAATCAGAAACACAGGTTTGTTTGACGCCGTGTTTCCTTCTGTTATCTGATTGGTTCAGGTTAACTCTCCACAAATACTGTTCACACAGCACCGACACATTCAGCTGTAAAAGTCTTTAAAGTCGAGTTAACGTCACTTTTCAGATATTAAATCAATATTTTATTTCCCAAAGCCTCTGTCACTGAAAACCTCTAAACCTGACTCCTGTTCCTTAGAGTTCATACACACCTCCATCCATTTATTAATCATCAACACTTAAAGCAGGGTGTGTGTGTGTGTGTGATCACTGAATGCTGATATAAAAGCTTTTTCTGTGTGTGACAGTTAAACCTCAGAGGAGAAAAACTTCCTAAATGTGTTTCCGAGAAGTTTCCCCTCGACGTCTGAAACTTTTCTTCTTTTTTAAATCCACCCCGGCGCCGTAATCCAAGTTTAAATAAACGGGAAAAGAAAACTCTGTGTGTCTAACCTTTGATAATTTGGACTTAAAATCTTCTTCTTGACTTAATGAACAAAACTCACACTCTTTGGATCAGTTAAATCAAATCTCCATGACAGGAAGTTCCTTAACTCTGTTTCCTGTTTGTAAGAGCTCATAACCATGAAGTGGCGTTCCACAGGGCGCCGTTTTAGGGCCCCTGTTGTTTTAGATATTTGTTTATTTTAGGCCAAATTCAAGCAAATCAGTGAGGGATTATGACCCATTTTAGGCAGAAAAAGAAGCAACACAATCCAGGTAATCAAGTTCTTCATTTAGGAGATCAGTTTTCATAATCTTAACTTTTGTTTTGCTTGGAAATTACACAAATGATTCCATGCTTTGCTGTTTGCACTTCATAATTAATCACGTATTAAGACTAAGAGGATAATTTTTACTAACAATGAGACACAAACACTTGTTTAGATTCCAGTTTTTGCAAATAGATTCAAAGTTGTTCCACTTCTCAATACAATCACCAAACATTAGTGACGTGCAGGCGTGAAAGTTTCTTAAATTCTTGCTGGTACCAAACCTTCATCTATAGAAGCCCATTTCCACCAGTTTATTTATTTTTGTTCCTATTAGGTCTGAATTTTGAGACAAAAGTCAAACTTATTACTTATGAGGTCAAAATTTGAGATAAAATATCAGATTCTTGAGATAAAAAGAGGAAATCTTTGGGGGGAATAGTCAAAATTTCAATTGAAAAAAGTTAAAAATTTGTGATAGGACCTTTTTTTTTTTAGATAAAGTCAGAAATTGAAATAAAAAGCTGAAATTTTGAGATAAAATATCAGAATTGTGAGATGAAAATTTGAATTTATGAGGAAAAAAAACAGATTTTCAGATAAAAAAAAGTCAAACATTTGAGATTACATATCAAAATTTGAGGTAAAAAGTCAAAATTTTTAGTTAAAAATTCAGATTTTCTAGATAAAGTATCAGATTCTTGAGATAAAAAGTTGAAATCATTGGGGAAAAAAGTCAAAATTTCAATTGAGAAAGTTGAAAATTTGTGATAGGACCTTTTTTTTTAATAAAGTCAGAATTTGAAATAAAAAAGCTGAAATTATTAGATAAAATATCAGAATTGTGAGATAAAATTTGTTTTCATGTGGGGAAAAAATCCAGATATTCAGATAAAAGGTCAAAAATTTGAGATAAGATATCAAAATTTGTGGTAAAAAGTCAAAATTATTAGTTAAAAAGTCAAATGTTCTAGATAAAATATCAGAATTTGAAGATAAAAAAGTTGAAATCATGAGGAGAAATACTGATACTTTTGATTCTTTAGATATTTGAGGTAAAATTAAATATTAAAGGGAAGAAACTGTTGAGATTTTGTCTAAATGATTCGTGGTTGGTGAGAACTATTTTTTCTTCCACACTGCAAACACATAATTTTTTGCTTTTTTCTTGATTATAAATTGTCTTGGTTCACAGATATTACCAAAAGGAAAGTCTTCTCTATCACTGTTGAACTCTGGGTAAAATAAAGTCTCATATAAATGATATTTAAAAAAAGGAAACATAATAATCTGCAAATGAAAAAGCTTTTGTTTCATTCCACCTTCATTAAAACTGAGGTTGTTTCTGAGACTAGAAAACAACAACCTCAAATTAAACCTTTTTAACTTTTTATCCACTTTAATCACAAAGAACTTTAAAGTCACGCTTCTTCTGCAGACCAATTAACATCCCTCATTAAAGGGAGACTCCTGCGTTTGGAAGATTAAACATTCTCAGCACAGTTCCCTGTTTTTTGTCCTCTTCTGCTTTTCTTTAATTAAAGTCTTTGATTTAATTGTGCTGGAAAAAAAAAACCCTGTTTCAAGCAGAAAAATGCAGAATATTCCAAACGCACCTGAAGTGACCCCTGCAGAGATGAGGAAGGAGGCGTCGCTGCTCGTCTGTCAGAGGAGACAGGAGCCAGGGAGAAGAAGAAGAAGAAAGAAGAATAAAAGAGGGACACAGAGGAGGAGACGTGAGAACGAACGACGGAGGAACAAAGGGAGAAGTTTGGGAGGAGAGATGAGAGATTTACAGGGAATACAAATCACTGAGAACCAAAAGTATCTTCACTGACAGTTTGTTCCTCTCTGGATCTTTCACTCTCTACACGACGTGACGGGAGATTTTCCATCAAGGGATCTGTTCCACGTTCGCTTTGGATGGAAATTATTCAGCGTCTGGATCCTGTCAGGAGACACGTCTGTCATTAAAGAGGAGTTTCAGACCAACAGGGGGCGGTTTCCTCTGTTCGCTCCTGTTGGATGAAAGCGTCAGAGCTGAAAAGTGCTGAGAATGTTCCTCCTCATGTTTTGTGCTTACAGACTCTTCTTCTGTCTCCCTGCAGGGTTTCATGTTCCTGATGTGACCTAATTATCACGTTCAGCCTCCCAGTTACTCATCAACGACGCGGCGCTCGCTAAAAGACTCACCCATCACTGTCTGAGCTTCACTTCACGTTAAAATGATTCATGAACTGAGCAGCACATTCACAAACAATCATCTTCTATTCAGCCCAAATCTCCTGTTTTTATAATGAAAGAATGAAACGTGCTGCGTCTTTGTTAGTGCAACCACTTTCAGAGAAAAACCAAATTAATGAGCAGACGAAGAATTACACCGACTCAACTTCATCAAAGAAACCAGCTTTAATCCTGGTGACATGGAAGGAAGGAAAGAAACAAACGGCCCTTTTCCACTGACTCGTCTCAGCTCTACTCTACTCTCCTCTACCCGGTTTGTGTTGCGTTTCCGTGGACGAACTGCCGGTCACTCATTGGTCAGAGAATGTCGTCTCTGCAGCTTCTGACTCTGAACAAATCACTTACAAGAGGCAAAGGAATAAGTCAGCGACGGGTTTTTAATGACATTTAAACCTGACGGCACAGAACCAGACTGAATGAAGACAAAATACAGCCCTAAAATGCTCCTTCATGATTCCTAAAGAAGTTAAAAGTCCTTTTTAAAGCAAAAAGAAGTTAACAGCAAAGATAGTTGGCTTTAAAGAGTCTTTTAAATTAAATCAAAGTTGGTCGGTGCAGGAGCGATCTGTCTGCCACGAGAGTCTTTAAGCACCAATCAGTCCATTAATCCACAGGGAACCAAAAAGGAAAACCAGTTCAAAGAAGAATGATTGATCAACAACAAATCTCTGCTATACCAGGCCCAAAAATCAAAAATTAAAGTGATCTCACTGGATCCAGGGAAGAGTTGATGTCAGGAAGCAGCTCCTTTGTTTTCCTCCGCATGCAGCAGCACCAGGCTGTTGTTTACCTCCGTTGTCATGACGACCCACATTGAGCCGCTGTATTACTTTAATGAAATCTTTTTAAAGCTTTTTTTTTTCCTTTAAAGACCACGGTGGCACATATGTTAGAAGAAAATGATGTTTGTGTGGCGTTCAGCAGGGGGTCACCAGTCTCTGACGCTGCTATTTTGAGGGTCACAGGCTAAAACGTTTGGGAACCCTTGTATTAGGGGAATAATCCTAATCAATATTCATCTCTGGGCCTCTGTACATGTCAGTGTCTGTGTTTTTGTTCTCACCCAATGAATTCAACTTCAAAATGTAATTCACATTCCTTAAATCAGTGCAGCCTCTATATTATTTTAGCAAACCTGCAGATTACGCATATCCTGTAGCTACAACTTCAGTCTTACAAACACACTTCTACTCTTTAAATTTACAAAATAAAAGTCGTAAAATTACAAGTTTGTGCTACGTTTATCCTTTAGGATTCACAACTTTCCCCAAAGCTCAAGACTTTAGACCCTTAAATGGATTCATACGTTTGATCTTGTAGATTTTCAACAGTTTCTTGTACATTTGTGAGATTGTGAAACGACTTTAATCTGTAATTTTACAGGACTTTGATCCTACTCCTGAATATCTGTCTCTCTTGTCTAAACTCGTTCTGATGGAGATTCTGTATTGGGGTGAATTTTATCGACACTCAGAAAAGTTTCTGCATCTCTCAGAGTTTATGAGCAAAGACGTCAGAAAAGAAAAGTAAAGTGCGTCTTTGGAGGTTTTTTTTGTTTTGTTTCTGTTTGATCCTCTGGTGGTGAAAACTTGTCAGACTCGTCCGTAACGTGAATCTGAGTTTTATTCACCATTAAAAGACAAAACTCTGCAGCCGCTCTGAGCCCTGGGGGGGGATGTGTTCACACTCCAAAGACACAGTTTGGGCTGAAAGTGTGTCACACCTCAGAGCTGAAACATGAGAGAGGAGACGAGCGCTGGCAGCACGGCGGCGGCGGCGGTGGCGGCGTCTCCCCGAGCGGGGATTAGACAGCTGTGGCTGCGAGAGAAACAACAACAAAGGCTGAATCTTGTTAGCTTATCTACTGTGGTGTGAAATTTGCCTTTGAGAACATCAGAAGATGCAATGTACAACAGATAACAGCCCGAGCATATCAGAACAATTACTCAGTAAATTAGCCTTTGATGGATTTTACACTTTGAAGGAAGCAGAGAGAAACTACTTCCACTTCCACAGAGACACAGAGAGAGGAACCTGAGCACTTTAAGCAGAGTTTAATTCAATTTAAAGACTTTAAAACATCATCAGAGAAACAGTAGAGAGAGTCTGTAAAGCTGCAGGACGAATGAAAGCTGCTAAAATCATCCTCCAAAAAAAACTTCTTCTTTTCTTTGACTCTTCTTAGGTAGAAGGGAAACAAGGTAACGGAAATTTCATGTTATTGTCTCGTTCTATTACATGTCTGCACCGTTTTATGTAGCTTTGTGCTACGTTTGACCTGCACAGCACTCTGTTTTTGTTTTTTTTTAATGTGCTTTATAAGTAAAGTTTGAGTTGAGTCCACACAGACATAGAAGTGTCAGATTGAAAAAAAAAAATTCACTGCAAAAACGGAAATCTAAGCAAGTCATTCTGTCTTACTTGTCCAAAAAATTGTCTTATTGTTCTTAATTTGAGCCACATTTACTAGACCAGGTCATAAAAATGTCTTATTTCAAGTTTTTTAAGACAAAATGAGGTGTAAATTGCCACTGTAATCACTGCAAAAACTGAAATCTAAGAAAGTCATTCTGTCTTATTTTTAGTCAAATTTCTCTTACGATTCTTGATTTGAGCCACATTTACTAGACCAGGTCATAAAAATGTCTTATTTCAAGTTTTTTAAAGACAAAAATGAGGCATCAATTGTTCGTAACAAGTAAAAAAAAAATCTGCCAATGAGATAAGATAAAAGATTCTTGTTTTAAGACATCTTTCTAATTTCAGGAAACTTCCCGGTTGAATTTGTCTTATCCCATTGGCAGATTTTCTTTCTTTCTTTCAAAGTGTCTTTGTCTTATTTTTAGTAAAAACTGTCTCATTATTCTTGATATGAGCTACATTCAACTGATAAGTCCAGGAAAATGTCTTATTTCAAGTTATTAATAGATAAAAATGAGGTCTGAATTGCCTGTAACAAGTCAAAAAAAAAATCTGCTGATTGGGGAAGAAAAAAGTTTCTTGTATTAAAACATCTTTGTAATTTCAAGAAACCTCACATGTGAATTTTTCTCATATTTTTTGACTTGTTTCAAGCAATTCAGACCTTATTTTGTCCTTGAATAACTAGAAATAAGACATTTTTTATGACCTGGTCTGGTGAATTTCACCCAAATCAAGAAAAATAAAACAATTTTTAAGACAAATAAGTCTTAATGACTAGATTAGATTTCAGTTTTTGCAGTGCAGGGTGATGCACTGCAAAAACTGAAATCTAATCTAGTAACTCTGTCTTATTTTTAGTAAAAATTGTCTTATTATTCTTGATGTGAGCCACATTTATTAGACAAGGTCATAAAAATGTCTAATTTCAAGTTTTTTAAAGACAAAAATGAGGCATCAATTGTTTGTAACAAGTTAAAAAAACAAATCTGCCAATGGGATAAGATAAAAGATTCTTGTTTTAAGACATCTTTCTAATTTCAAGAAACTTCCCGGGTGAATTCGTCTTATCCCACTGGCAGATTTTTTTACTTGTTTCAAGCAATTTACACCTCATTTTTGTCTTTAAAAAACTTGAAATAAGACATTTTTATGACCTGGTCTGGTGAATGTGGCTCAAATTAAGAACAATAAGACAATTTTTAGTACAAATAAGACAGAATGACTTGCTCAGATTTTCGTTTTTGCAGTGTGAAACGTCCCCGTTGGTCCCCGATGAGCCGAGCTGCTGCCTCACTGTAACTCTGTAATTTCCCATCAGTGTTAGAGAGTGGGGCTGTTAATAACAGCAGGAGACTCAGGTTATGTGTAATTATTCAGCTGATGGAGGACGAGCAGAGCCGTCACAGCTCTGAGTCTGAGGACGTAAAAAAACAAGATCAGACTCTGTTTCTGTTCTTTAAAGCTTCACAGCAAAACCAGAGTTTTATCCCACGTTATATCAGCTGAATAATTCCACGAACACGTCGAGTAAAATGCTGCTTTCAATCCTCAGACTTCAGAAATATTTCAGGCAGAGGCTTTGGTGCTTTTTCAAAGAGAATGAGAGATGAGAACAATGCCAGACGCAGATAATTCCTCCAACTCCGAAGATAAATATGCAACCAGACAAATTCTCCACAAACCCAACAACACTCGAAGAGTTTGTTTAAAGCTTTGAAGAAAAACGAAAACAATCTTTAGTCATGATTTTTACACAAAAGAACAGAAAGTGTCAGATGTTGAAGATGCTTTATTTTTATGACTGAGCGTTTACCTAAATGTGAAACACCACAACTTCAACTTCACACATGCAAATGTTTCCTCCAAACCTCCAAAGTAAAGTTGAGTCAGTCTGAACAAACTGGAGCAGTCACTCCTGTGTGTGTGTGTGTGTGTGTGTGTGTGTGTGTGTGTGTCGAGGATTTCATGGATTAATTTCCAAACACTGGTTGCAGACAGAGTCCCTTTGTCAGAAAGTGTCTCCGTCTGTCAGCAGCTTCAGCCTCAGAGTGACAGTCGGAGCCGTAAACCACAGAGCGCTGAGGAGAGTTAGCAGAGCTGACAAACACACGTCAGCTTTTCTTACAGACGAGCTGCTGGAAAAAAGACAGAGAGGAACCGGAGCTCAGGAGAGTCAGGGACAGAAGAGGAGTTTCAGAAAACTTCTGTGACAACAACATCCTGAAATAAGTCATCGGGGAAAAGCTTCAACCAAACCAAAGCTGCATTTCTTCTTCACTTAAGAAAGAAAAGTCCCAAAAACAACTTTGACTTCTGACAGAAAGGCCGAGTGGACCTGTCATTATCTACAGCAGAAGAAAGTGAAGGTTGTAATCAGTGTGTGTATAAAAGCTCAGTGAGTTTCTGAGCTCCTGACAGACACTTGCATCTTTCATCCAGTGCTGCACTGACATTTCTGGATTCTGAGTCATGAGGAAAGAAAAAGAATTGTCAAAGTTTCTGCAGGAAAAGTGAATCCAACTGTATAAAAGAGGAAAGGGATATAAAAAGATATCCAAGGAACTGAGGATGCCAATAAGCAGAGTTCAAACTCTAATGAAGAAGTGGAAAATGAGGGATTCTGTTGAAACCAAACCACAAACATTTCAGCTACAACTGACAGGAAAATNAGTTGGTCGGTGCAGGAGCGATCTGTCTGCCACGAGAGTCTTTAAGCACCAATCAGTCCATTAATCCACAGGGAACCAAAAAGGAAAACCAGTTCAAAGAAGAATGATTGATCAACAACAAATCTCTGCTATACCAGGCCCAAAAATCAAAAATTAAAGTGATCTCACTGGATCCAGGGAAGAGTTGATGTCAGGAAGCAGCTCCTTCGTTTTCCTCCGCGTGCAGCAGCACCAGGCTGTTGTTTACCTCCGTTGTCATGACGACCCACATTGAGCCGCTGTATTACTTTAATGAAATCCTTTTAAAGCTTTTTTTTTTCCTTTAAAGACCACGGTGGCACATATGTTAGTACAAAATGATGTTTGTGTGGCGTTCAGCAGGGAGTCACCAGTCTCTAACGCTGTTATTTTGAGGGTCACAGGCTGAAACGTTTGGGAACCCTTGTATTAGGGGAATAATCCTAATCAATATTCATCTGTGGGCCTCTGTACACATGTCAGTGTCTGGGTTTTTGTTCTCACCCAATAAATTTAACTTCAAAATGTAATTCACATTCCTTAAATCAGTGCAGCCTCTATATTATTATAGCAAACCTGCAGATTACGCATATCCTGTAGCTACAACTTCAGTCTTACAAACACACTTCTGCTCTTTAAATTTACAAAATAAAAGTCGTAAAATTACAAGTTTGTGCTACGTTTATCCTCTAGGATTCACAACTTTCCCCAAAGCTCAAGACTTTAGACCCTTAAATGGATTCATACGTTTGATCTTGTAGATTTTCAACAGTTTCTTGTACATTTGTGAGATTGTGAAACGACTTTAATCTGATATTTTACAGGACTTTGATCCTTCTCCTGAATATCTCTCTCTCTTGTCTAAACTCGTTCTGATGGAGATTCTGTATTGGGGTGAATTTTATCAACACTCAGAAAAGTTTCTGCATCTCTCAGAGTTTATGAGCAAAGACGTCAGAAAAGAAAAGAAAAGAAAAGTGCGTCTTTGGAGGTTTTTGTTTTGTTTCTGTTTGATCTTCTGGTGGTGAAAACTTGTCAGACTCGTCCGTAACGTGAATCTGAGTTTTATTCACCATTAAAAGACAAAACTCTGCAGCCGCTCTGAGCCCTGGGGGGGGATGTGTTCACACTCCAAAGACACAGTTTGGGCTGAAAGTGTGTCACACCTCAGAGCTGAAACATGAGAGAGGAGACGAGCGCTGGCAGCACGGCGGCGGCGGTGGCGGCGGCGTCTCCCCGAGCGGGGATTAGACAGCTGTGGCTGCGAGAGAAACAACAACAAAGGCTGAATCTTGTTAGCTTATCTACTGTGGTGTGAAATTTGCCTTTGAGAACATCAGAAGATGCAATGTACAACAGATAACAGCCCGAGCATATCAGAACAATTACTCAGTAAATTAGCCTTTGATGGATTTTACACTTTGAAGGAAGCAGAGAGAAACTACTTCCACTTCCACAGAGACTCAGAGAGAGGAACCTGAGCACTTTAAGCAGAGTTTAATTCAATTTAAAGACTTTAAAACATCATCAGAGAAACATTAGAGAGAGTCTGTAAAGCTGCAGGACGAATGAAAGCTGCTAAACTCATCCTCCAAAAAAAATGTTTCTTCTTTTCTTTGACTCTTCTTAGGTAGAAGGGAAACAAGGTAACGGAAATTTTATTTTATTGTCTCGTTCTATTACATGTCTGCACCGTTTTATGTAGCTTTGTGCTACGTTTGACCTGCACAGCACTCGGTTGTTTTTTTTTTAAATGTGCTTTATAAGTAAAGTTTGAGTTGAGTCCACACAGATGTAGAAGTGTCAGATTGAAAAAAAAAAATCACTGCAAAAACTGAAATCTAAGCAAGTCATTCTGTATTATTTGTAGTAAAAATTGTCTTATTAGTCTTGATTTGAGCCACATTTACTAGACCAGGTCATAAAAATGTCTTATTTCAAGTTTTTTAAAGACAAAATGAGGTGTAAATTGCCACTGTAATCACAGCAAAAAGTGAAATCTAAGCAAGTCATTCTGTCTTATTTTTAGTCAAATTTATCTTACTATTCTTGATTTGAGCCACATTTACTAGACAAGGTAATGAAAATGTCTCATTTCAAGTTTTTTAAAGACAAAAATGAGGCATCAATTGTTTGTAACAAGTAAAAAAAAAATCTGCCAATGGGATAAGATAAAAGATTCTTGTTTTAAGACATCTTTCTAATTTCAAGAAACTTCCCGGGTGAATTCGTCTTATCCCATTGGCAGATTTTCTTTCTTTCAAAGTGTCTTTGTCTTATTTTTAGTAAAAACTGTCTCATTATTCTTGATATGAGCTACATTCAACTGATAAGTCCAGGAACATGTCTTATTTCAAGTTACTAATAGATAAAAATGAGGTCTGAATTGCCTGTAACAAGTTTAAAAAAATCTGCTGATTGGAGAAGAAAAAAGTTTCTTGTATTAAAACATCTTTGTAATTTCAAGAAACCTCACGTGTGAATTTTTCTCAGATTTTTTTGACTCGTTTCAAGCAATTCAGACCTTATTTTGTCCTTGAATAACTTGAAATGAGACATTTTTATGACCTGGTCTGGTGAATTTAACCCAAATCAAGAAAAATAAAACAATTTTTAAGACAAATAAGTCTTAATGACAAGATTAGATTTCAGTTTATGCAATGCACTGCAAAAACTGAAATCTAATCTAGTCATTATGTCTTATTTTTAGTAAAAATTTGTCTTATTATTCTTGATTTGAGCCACATTTACTAGACAAGGTCATAAAAATGTCTCATTTCAAGTTTTTTAAAGACAAAAATGAGGCATCAATTCCTTGTAACAAGTAAGAAAAAAATCAGCCAATGGGATAAGATAAAAGATTCTTGTTTTAAGACATCTTTCTAATTTCAAGAAACTTCCCGGGTGAATTCGTCTTATCCCATTGGCAGATTTTTTTACTTGTTTCAAGCAATTTACACCTAATTTTTGTCTTAAAAAACTTGAAATAATACATTTTTATGACCTGGTCTGGTGAATGTGGCTCAAATTAAGAACAATAAGACAATTTTTTCAACAAATAAGACAGAATGACTTGCTGAGATTTCGGTTTTTGCAGTGTGAAACGTCCCCGATGAGCCAAGCTGCTGCTGCCTCACTGTAACTCTGTAATTTCCCATCAGTGTTAGAGAGCGGGGCTGTTAATAACAGCAGGAGACTCAGGTTATGTGTAATTATTCAGCTGATGGAGGACGAGCAGAGCCGTCACAGCTCTGAGTCTGAGGACGTAAAAAAACAAGATCAGACTCTGTTTCTGTTCTTTAAAGCTTCACAGCAAAACCAGAGTTTTATCCCACGTTATATCAGCTGAATAATTCCACGAACACGTCGAGTAAAATGCTGCTTTCAATCCTCAGACTTCAGAAATATTTCAGGCAGAGGCTTTGGTGCTTTTTCAAAGAGAATGAGAGATGAGAACAATGCCAGACGCAGATAATTCCTCCAACTCCGAAGATAAATATGCAACCAGACAAATTCTCCACAAACCCAACAACACTCAAAGAGTTTGTTTAAAGCTTTGAAGAAAAACGAAAACAATCTTTAGTCATGATTTTTACACAAAAGAACAGAAAGTGTCAGATGTTGAAGATGCTTTATTTTTAAGACTGAGCGTTTACCTAAATGTGAAACACCACGACTTCAACTGCACACATGCAAATGTTTCCTCCAAACCTCCAAAGTAAAGTTGAGTCAGTCTGAACAAACTGGAGCAGTCACTCCTGTGTGTGTGTGTGTGTGTGTGTGTGTGTGTGTGTGTGTGTGTGTGTGTGTGTGTCGAGGATTTCATGGATTAATTTCCAAACACTGGTTGCAGACAGAGTCCCTTTGTCAGAAAGTGTCTCCGTCTGTCAGCAGCTTCAGCCTCAGAGTGACAGTCGGAGCCGTAAACCACAGAGCGCTGAGGAGAGTTAGCAGAGCTGACAAACACACGTCAGCTTTTCTTACAGACGAGCTGCTGGAAAAAAGACAGAGAGGAGAGTCAGGGACAGAAGAGGAGTTTCACAAAACTTCTGTGACAACAACATCCTGAAATAAGTCATCGGGGAAAAGCTTCAACCAAACCAAAGCTGCATTTCTTCTTCACTTAAGAAAGAAAAGTCCCAAAAACAACTTTGACTTCTGACAGAAAGGCCAAGTGGACCTGTCATTATCTACAGCAGAAAAAAGTGAAGGTTGTAATCAGTGTGTGTGTATAAAAGCTCAGTGAGTTTCTGAGCTCCTGACAGACACTTGCATCTTTCATCCAGTGCTGCACTGACATTTCTGGATTCTGAGTCATGAGGAAAGAAAAAGAATTGTCAAAGTTTCTGCAGGAAAAGTGAATCCAACTGTATAAAAGAGGAAAGGGATATAAAAAGATATCCAAGGAACTGAGGATGCCAATAAGCAGAGTTCAAACTCTAATGAAGAAGTGGAAAATGAGGGATTCTGTTNCAGCACAGAGACAAGCCTCAAAACTTCTGGAACAAAGTCATTTGGAGTGATGAGAGCAAAAGTGAACTTTTTGTCCACAACCATAAACATTGTTCCATTTGGAGAGGAGTCAACAAGGCCTATGATGAAAGGTCCACCATTCCTACTGTGAAACACGGAGGTGGATCACTGATGTTTTGGGGATGTGTGAGCTACAAAGGCTCAGGAAACTTGGTCCAAACTGATGAATGAAGGATGAATGCAGCATGTTATCAGAAAATACTGGAGGAAAATTTACACTCATCAGCCCAGAAGCTGCACATGAGACGTACTTGGACGTTCACACATGACAATGATCCAAAACACAAGGACAAGTGGACCTGCCATTGGCTACGGCAGAATAAAGTGAAGGTTCTGGAGTGGCCATCTCAGTCTCGAGATCTCAAACCTGCAGTTCATGCGAGACAGAGCAAGAATTTACAGGAACTGGAGGCTTTTTGCCAAGAAGAATGGTCAGTTTTACCATCTGAGAAAATAAAGACCCTCATCCACAACCAGCACACTGCAAAAACTGAAATCTAAGCGAGTCTTTCTGTCTTATTTGTAGTTTAAAGAAAGTCTTATTTTTCTTGATTTGAGCCACATTCACCAGACCAAGTCATAAATATGTCCAATTCCAAGTTATTGGTGTTATATTGCTGTATAAGCATCAGTTGCTTGTAACAAGTCAAAAAAATCTGCCAATGGGATAAGATAAAAGATTCTTGTTTTAAGACATCTTTCAAATTTCAATTCGTCTTATCCCATTGGCAGATTTTTTTGGACTTGTTACAAGCAATTTACACCTCATTTTAGTCTTTAAAAAACTTGAAATAAGACATTTTTATGACCTGGTCTGGTTAATGTGGCTCAAATTAAGAACAATAAGACAATTTTTACTACAAATAAGACAAAATGACTTGCTTAGATTTCAGTTTTTGCAGTGTGTTCAGTTTCTCAAAGTTTATTAGACACAAACCGAAACATCACATCTGTAATTTATGCATGATCCAGAGCTCTAAGTCATAATTAGATGCTAATAAATCAAATATCCCTTCAAAATAAAGTTCACAGGCTCAGGTCTCTGATGACTCAGATTTGAACTTTAAGGACTGAGACTTATTTCTGACTCGATAACATCAGTGATTAATGTGCATCTTTATTTATGAGTTAAATATAAATATGTCTGAGTTTTAATGACATTACTGATCTGTCTCTGAATGTTGAAGCCTCTTAAATCTTCTTCTGTTGAGCTGAACGCTGCAGAGACATTTTCTAAAGTACTGAGTTATAAAAACCTTCAGCTCCTCTGTTTTCACTCCACATCTTTTTCCCTAACAGCAGTTAGAAGATGATCTCTCCTCTCATGAGTGGGTGTGTTTTTCCCACCTGTGAACAACAAACTGAGCTGATTCACAGACTGACTCTCACCTGCTGTTGTTGCTGTGTTTTAAACATATTGTCTTCATAAATAAAAACATGTTGACTCGTCTTAATCCTCCTCTGTTTGCTCTTCTCTGCAGCTGCTGCAGCTTAAAAACACTCCTCTCATTATTCTCAGCTCCTCTCAGGTCACTTTTTTAAATCCACTCTCGTAAAAAAAAAAAAAAACCACTCTGAATCTGGAAATGAGATTCCACCTGAGCGTCAGAAACGAGCGAGCAGATTGATTGTTGACGCCGTTTTGAGGAAATTGCCATCAGAAACGGTTTGAGTGAAATGATTTGAGAGATTGAGTCAGTGTTGGTGTTTGTAGCTGAGAGGAAATCAGCTCAAACACACGTTTCCTGCTTTGGCTCCGACTCATTTCTAAAGGTGAGTGAGGTTAATGTTACAAATGAGTCAGAACCAGAGGAACAGAGACAGAAAAGGTGTTCGCTTCATTCTCTTTGATCCAGAGATTTTATTAGAAAATACAAAAGAACTGATGCTCACCAAGAATGGAGAATGAATCTAGTACGGACCCCTGGAAAACCAAATAACATTGAACGTGCTGAACCATCTGCATAAATAATGTGATTGCAATTAGTTTTTCCTGTTTTGCAAATCTAATTTTATGTGTGCAATTATTTCAAGGTGTCATGTTTTAAATGTTTTTAAACCAACAAATTGTTGGCAATGAGCTTTGACTTTAATTATGGCACAACAACAAACACTCATGATATTTCCTTTTTACCCATTTTAGTCACTTTTCACTTTTTATCCACCACTTTTCCACCAGTTTTTGCTTCCTTCAAACTTTTCTGTTTGTAATATCTGTCTTCAACGACTTCAGAACAGATTTTTCTCTTTCTCTTTTCATTTTTTAGGTTAGTATTTAATTTAAAGCAAAATTTTATTTTTGATGATTTATCCATGCACAGGTTATGTATCCTACCTTTAAAGGTCTGAATCCTTTTTCTTAATTGATATATGGGTGTCTAAATATCTATCTATCTATCTATCTATCTATCAAAAATCAATCAAATCAAAACCTTTGACTTTTCATCTCTATATTTTGACTTTTATCTCTATATTTTGACTTTTCATCTCTATATTTTGACTTTTATCTCTATATTTTGACTTTTATTTCTATATTTTGACTTTTCATCTCTATACTTTGACTTTTATTTCTATATTTTGACTTTCTATCTCTATATTTTGACTTTTTTCTATAAACGTTGCCTTTTTTTCGTCTGTATTTTGACTTATCTCTATATTTTCACTTTTCATCTCTATATTTTGACTTTTTATCTCTATATTTTGACTTTTCATCTACCTATCCATCTATCTATCTATCTATCTATCTATCTGTCTATCTATCAATCAAATCAAAACCTTTGACTTTTCATCTCTATATTTTGACTTTTATCTCTATATTTTGACTTTTCATCTCTATATTTTGACTTTTATCTCTATATTTTGACTTTTATTTCTATATTTTCACTTTTCATCTCTATATTTTGACTTTTTATCTCTATATTTTGACTTTTCATCTACCTATCCATCTATCTATCTATCTATCTATCTATCTGTCTATCTATCAATCAAATCAAAACCTTTGACTTTTTATCTCTATATTTTGACTTATCTCTATATTTTCACTTTTCATCTCTATATTTTGACTTTTTATCTCTATATTTTGACTTTTCATCTACCTATCCATCTATCTATCTATCTATCTATCTATCTATCTGTCTATCTATCTATCTTTCTATCTATCTATCTATCTATCTATCTATCTATCTATCTATCTATCTATCTATCTATCTATCTATCTATCTATCTATCTCTCTATCTATCTATCTATCTATCTATCTATCTATCTATCTATCTATCTATCTATCTACCTATCTATCTATCTATCTATCTATCTATCTATCTATCTATCTATCTATCTATCCATCTATCTATCTATCTATCTATCTATCTATCTATCTATCTATTCTTTTATTTTTCCAAACTTTTTTGCCATTTTTTGTTGCCTTTTGCTATTTCTACCACTTTTTAATTTTTTTTTTGTCATTTTTTCCTCATTGTTGCTGCTTTCTGATTATTTTCCAACTTTTCTCAGAATATTCTTGCCCATTTTGCTGGTTTTTGCCCATTTTAGTCACTTTTTTTCACCACTTTTCTCTGCTTTCTAAGTATTTATCAAGTTTTTTGCCAATTTTTCCTGCTTCTTGTTATTTTGTGCCATTTTTTCACCACTTACATTGTTTGTCTTTGGTTAAATTTCTGGGGGAAAAGAAAAAAAAACCCTAGACTGCTGTTTAGTGAGTGTGTGTGTTTCTCTCAGGTGAGCTGATTAAACCCACCTGAGCTGAGTCACTGATTACAGAGCTGCTTCCTGATTGGTTCACTGATCAGGTGAGCTGCTTCCTGATTGGTTCACTGATCAGGTGAGCTGCTTCTTAAGGTTTGCAGTCACAACTTTTCTGGTTTTTGTCGTCGTTGTTGGAGGAGGTGAGCCTTCACTCCTGACCTGACACCTTTGATAAAGAAAAGAAGAACTGAAAACTTTAAATGAACATGTTTCTTGAACCATGAAAGGACACGTTCAACCTGCAGCTGGAGAATCAAACCAGCAACCGTCTGTAAAAATAAGTCCATAAATATCTCCATCCACACTCTGAGTGTTTGATTATTGAATGGAATAATTAACATTTCTGCTGCAAAAATGACAAAGTGAATTGAATCTGCAGCCACAGACTGAAAAAAGCTGAGAATGTAATTAATGATGTGTGTAATTAAAGCTGAATAAAGGTGAAAGTTGTGGTGTAGTTACAGTAATCTGTAATGAAGCGTCACACTGTAAAGAATTAATTATCCATATCAGGAACGAGTGAATTCATGAGAGAGAAATGACTTTTAATTTAATGCGTCCAGTGAAAATTACATCAAAGTAATTACAGGAGGAAATGACTGTTTCTAAAATAAAAAAACCAAGAGAAATGTCTGATTTAAGGCTCAAAGAAACGAGTATCTGAAGTTCAGGTGTGTTGATGTTCCTTAAAAAAACAAAAAACAAACAAGTTATTTAGCAATAATTATGAATGATTTTTTTTTTGCTATTTTCTGCAAGATGTCAGAAACTGGAGCTTATTTGCGTAAAAGTTATTTGTGACAGTATCTCAAGTAAATAAGGCCTTAAATATCCAAATTTAGGATAAAAAGTCAAAATTGTTGAAGATAAAGACAAAGTTAATAATAATAATAATAATAATAATAATAATAATAATAATAATAATACATTTTATTTGTATTGCACATTACATTTTGACAATCTCAAAGTGCTACAGAGTAAGACACAATTAAAAACAATTAGAAAACACATCAAAACCTTTTTGAGAGTGATTTCTAGGGTCGTAATGGAGAGCCCAGTACTGACAACTAGCCAAATGCTTTTTTAAAAAGATAAGTTTTAAGGTTTAAGTTATCAGAGAAAAAGCTAAAAATGTGTCATAAAATTTTGAAAAACTGAGATAAGTCAATTTTGAAATAGGAAAAAAAAAAAAAAAAATTATAAGAGGGTTTAGATTTGGAGATGAAGAAAAGTCCAAATTGTGGAAGATAAAGTGAAGATTTGGAAATAAATTTTAAATGATGAGAGGAAAGACGATATTGTGAGATAAAACATCAAAATTGAAAATAAAATTAATACAAAGTTGGCAGAAGAAAAGGGAAAACTGTGTGGTAAAAAGTCCAAGTTTTATTATAAGTGAAAATTTTGGGACAAAAAGTCAAAATATAGAGATGAAAAGACAAAGTTTTTATATAAAACATCAAAATGTTGTGAGAAAAAGTGAAAACACTGAGATAAAAAGTCCAAAAATAGAGATGAAAAGTCAAAATATAGAGAAAAAAAGTCAAAATATAGAGATAAAAGTCAAATTATAAAGATAAAAAGTCAGAATATAGAGATAAAAGTCAAATTATAAAGATAAAAAGTCAGAATATAGAGATAAAAAGTCAAAATAGAGAGTTGAAAAGTCAAAATATAGTGATGAAAAGTCAAAATATAGAGTTGAAAAGTCAAAATATAGAGACAAAAAGTCAAAATATAGAGATAGAAAGTCAAAATAAAGACATGAAAAGTCAAAATATAGACATGAAAAGCCAAAATATAGAAATAAAAAGTCAGAATACAGAGGAAAAAATGGCAAAATTTATAGAAAAATGGCAAAATATAGAGATGAAAAGTCAAAATATAGAGATGAAAAGTCAAAGTTTTGATATTAAAAAGTCAAAGGTTTTGAATAAAACATCAAAATGTTGTGACAAAAAGTCAAAATACTGAGATAAAAAGTTGACATTTTGAGAGTTAGAATTTTGTGATGAATCAAAACTTTGAGAAAAGTAAAAGATTTGACGTAGAAAGTCAAATTTTGATATTAAAACGTCATAATTTGGGATAAAACTTCAAAATATAGAGATAAAAAGTCAAAAATGTTGGGATAAAAAGTCAAAATGTTGGGATAAAAAGTCAAAAATGTTGATATAAAACATCAAAATGTTGGGATAAAAAGTCAGAAATGTTGATATTTGTTCCTGTGATAAAAGAACAGAATCTCCTCACAGGAACATCAGGCGCCTCAGTGGCTCCACAGCTTCATCTGTTTACTGTTTGTTCATTATTTGTTGAACACGAGGAGCTGACAGAGCTGAGCCGTCTCCTCTGTTGATCTTCTATATAAACTCACTCTCAGATCCTATCACAGACGGAGGATTATTGATTTCATTATTTCTCGCATTAGTGCAGATAAAGTCCTGGTTGGCTGAGCGGCGAGGAGCGGCGAGGAGCGGCGAGGAGCGGCGAGGAGCGGCGAGGAGCGGCGGCCATGTTCTGTTTGTTTAGAGCAAACAAAGTCTTATTTGATTTTTGAGGGAATGGGTTCAGAGAAACGCTCAGTGCACGGCAACAGAGGAAAAGAGTCAACACGACAGAAAGAGAAAGAAAGAGAGAAAGAAAAGAGAGAAAGAAAAGAGAGAAAGAAAAGAGAGAAAGAAAAGAGAGAAAGAAAAGAGAGAAAGAAAAGAGAGAAAGAAAAGAGAGAAAAGAAAGAGAGGACACAGGAGTCACCTCTGAAAATGACCTGAGCTGATGTTCGCTCTGCTCTGGTTCCTCTCTGACCTTCAGACGCTCCCATTTAAAGAGCCTCCTCCTCCTCCTCCTCCTCCTCCTCCTGGTCTCTGACCTCCTCCTCCTCCTCCTGGTCCCTGACCTCCTCCTCCTCCTCCTCCTCCTGGTCCCTGACCTCCTGCAGGAGCAGAAAGAGTCACAGAGACTCAGAGACTGACCCTTTAGTTTCAGCTTTCTGCTCCTGAGGGAGAGTTTGTGGTTGTACAGAGGAAACAGACGGAGGAAAAGTCACAGAGTCGGAGCAGAAACGAGTCACACGCTGCAGAAATTGAAATCTAAATAAGTCATTACGTCTTGTTTATTTGAATNAGGAGGAGGAGGAGGAGGAGGAGGAGGCCAGAGACCAGGAGGAGGAGGAGGAGGTCAGAGACCAGGAGGAGGAGGAGGAGGAGGAGGTCAGGGACCAGGAGGAGGAGGAGGAGGAGGCTCTTTAAATGGGAGCGTCTGAAGGTCAGAGAGGAACCAGAGCAGAGAGAACATCAGCTCAGGTCATTTTCAGAGGTGGCTCCTGTGTCCTCTCTTTTCTTTCTCTCTTTTTCTTCTCTCTTTTCTCTCTCTCTTTTCTTTCTCTCTTTTCTTTCTCTCTTTTCTTTCTCTTTCTGTCGTGTTGACTCTTTTCCTCTGTTGCCGTGCACTGAGCGTTTCTCTGAACCCATTCCCTCACAAATCAAACAAGACTTTGTTTGCTCTAAACAAACAGAACATCCTCGCCGCTCCTCGCCGCTCCTCGCCGCTCCTCGCCGCTCCTCGCCGCTCCTCGCCGCTCAGCCAACCAGGACTTTATCTGCACTAATGCGAGAAATAATGAAATCAATAATCCTCCGTCTGTGATAGGATCTGAGAGTGAGTTTATATAGAAGATCAACAGAGGAGACGGCTCAGCTCTGTCAGCTCCTCGTGTTCAACAAATAATTAACAAACAGTAAACAGATGAAGCTGTGGAGCCACTGAGGCGCCTGATGTTCCTGTGAGGAGATTCTGTGTTTTTATCACAGGAATAAATATCAACATTTCTGACTTTTTATCCCAACATTTTGATGTTTTATATCAACATTTTGACTTTTTATACCAACATTTTGAAGTTTTATCCCAAATTATGACTTTTTGATATCAAAATTTGACTTTCTACATCAAATCTTTGACTTTTCTCAAAGTTTTGATTCATCACAAAATTCTAACTCTCAAAATGTTAACTTTTTATCTCAGTATTTTGACTTTTTGTCACAACATTTTGATGTTTTATTCAAAACCTTTGACTTTTTAATATCAAATCTTTGACTTTTCATCTCTATATTTTGACTTTTCATCTCTATATTTAGCCATTTTTCTATAAATTTTGCCATTTTTTCCTCTGTATTCTGACTTTTTATCTCTATATTTTGACTTTTTGTCTCTATATTTTGACTTTTCATCACTATATTTTTTGACTTTTTATCTCTATATTTTGACTTTTTTTCACAACATTTTGATGTTTTATTCAAAAACTTTGTCTTTTCATCTCTATATTTTGACTTTTTGTCCCCAAATTTTCACTTTTAATCAAACTTAGCCTTTTTACCACACAGTTTTAGCTTTTCTTCTGCTAACTTTGTATTAATTTTATCTTCAATTTTGATGTTTTATCTCACAAAATTGACTTTCCTCTCATCATTTTATTTCCAATTTATTTCCAAATCTTCACTTTATCTTCCACAATTTGGACTTTTTTTAATCTCCAAATCTAAATCCTCTTATAATTTGGCTTTTTTTTCCCTATTTCAAAATTGACTTATCTCAGTTTTTCAAAATGTTATGACACATTTTTAACTTTTTCTCTGATAACTTTTGACTTTTTATCCTAAATTTGGATATTTCATCACTTGCAAACAAGCAAAGGCCTCATTTAATTGAGATACTGTCACAAATAACTTATACACAAAATAAGCTCCAGTTTCTGACATCTTGCAGAAAATAGCAAAAACAATCATTCATAATTATTGCTAAATAACTTGTGTTTGTTTTTTTAAGGAACATCAACACACCTGAACTTCAGATACTCGTTTCTTTGAGCCTTAAATCAGACATTTCTCTTGTTTTTTTTAATTTATTTTAGAAACAGTCATTTCCTCCTGTAATTACTTTGATGTAATTTCAACTGGAATCATTCAATTAAAAGTCATTTCTCTCTCATGAATTCACTCGTTCCTGATATGGATAATTAATTCTTTACAGTGTGACGCTTCATTACAGATTACTGTAACTACACCACAACTTTCACCTTTATTCAGCTTTAATTACACACATAATTAATTACATTCTCAGCTTTTTTCAGTCTGTGGCTGCACATTCAATTCACTTTGTCATTTTTGCAGCAGAAATGTTAGTTATTCCATTCAATAATCAAACACTCAGAGTGTGGATGGAAATATTTATGGACTTATTTTTACAGACGGTTGCTGGTTTGATTCTCCAGCTGCAGGTTGAACGTGTCCTTTCACAGTTTAAGAAACATTTAAAGTTTTCAGTTCTTCTTTTCTTTATCAAAGGTGTCAGGTCAGGAGTGAAGGCTCGCCTCCTCCTCCAACAACGACGACGACAAAAACCAGAAAAGTTGTGACTGCAAACCTTAAGAAGAAGCTCACCTGATCAGTGAACCAATCAGGAAGCAGCTCTGTCATCAGTGACTCAGCTCAGGTGGGTTTAATCAGCTCACCTGAGAGAAACACACACACTCACTAAACAGCAGTCTGGGTTTTTTTTTTCTTTTCCCCAGAAATTTAACCAACGAGACA
The DNA here is from genome assembly GCA_008086565.1 of Thalassoma bifasciatum. Classification (NCBI taxonomy): domain Eukaryota; kingdom Metazoa; phylum Chordata; class Actinopteri; order Labriformes; family Labridae; genus Thalassoma; species Thalassoma bifasciatum. The sequence goes on along the minus strand of RPOG01003114.1, from coordinate 33,205 downwards.
AACTGTTGAAATTGAACCTTGCAAGAAAAACAATGTAAGTGGTGAAAAATGGCACGAAATAACAAGAAGCAGCAAAAATTGGCAAAAATTGGCAAAAAACTTGATAAATACTTAGAAAGCAGAGAAAAGTGGTGAAAAAAAGTGACTATAATGGGCAAAAACCAGCAAAATGGGCAAGAACAGTCTGAGAAAACTTCAAAAATAATCAGAAAGAAGCAACAATGAGAAAAAAAATGACATAAAAAAAATTAAAAAGTGGTAGAAAAAGCAAAAGGCAACAAAAAAATGGCGAGAAAGTTTGGAAAAATAAAATAAAAGATAGATAGATAGATAGATAGATAGATAGATAGATAGATAGATAGATAGATAGATAGATAGATAGATGGATGAAAAGTCAAAATATAGAGATAAAAGTCAAAATATAGGGATAAAAAGTAAAAATACAGAGGAAAAAAAGGCAAAAGTTATAGAAAAAAGTCAAAATATAGAGATGAAAAGTCAAAATTTTTGAATAAAACATCAAAATGTTGGGACAAAAAGTCAAAATACTGAGATAAAAAGTCAAAATATAGAGATGAAAAGTCAAAATATAGAGATGAAAAGTCAAAATACTGAGATAAAAAGTCAAAATACAGAGGAAAAAAAGGCAAAATTTATAGAAAAAAGTAAAAATATAGAGATGAAAAGTCAAAGTTTTGATTTGATTGATTTTTGATAGATAGATAGATAGATAGATAGATAGATAGATAGATAGATAGATAGATATTTAGACACTCATATATCAATTAAGAAAAAGGAAATAGACCTTAAAAGGGAGAATATATAACCTGTGCATGGATAAATCATTAAAAATAAAATTTTACTTCAAATTAAATACTAACCTATAAATGAAAAGAGAAAAATCTGTTCTGAAGTCGTGGAAGACAGATATTGAAAACAGAAAAGTTTGAAGGAAGCAAAAACTGGTGGAAAAGTGGTGGATAAAAAGTGAAAAGTGACTAAAATGGGTAAAAAGGAAATGTCATGAGTGTTTGTTGTTGTGCCATAATTAAAGTCAAAGCTCATTGCCAACAATTTGTTGGTTTAAAAACATTTCAAACATGACACCTTGAAATAATTGCACACATTAAATTAGATTTGCAAAACAGGAAAAACTAATTGCAATCACATTATTTATGCAGATGGTTCAGCACCTTCAGTGTTATTTGGTTTTCCAGGGGTCCGTACTAGATTCATTCTCCATTCTTGGTGAGCATCAGTTCTTTTGTATTTTCTAATAAAATCTGTGGATCAAAGAGAATAAAGCGAACACCTTTTCTGTCTCTGTTCCTCTGGTTCTGACTCATTTGTAACATTAACCTCACTCACCTTTAGAAATGAGTCGGAGCCAAAGCAGGAAACGTGTGTTTGAGCTGATTTCCTCTCAGCTACAAACACCAACACTGACTCAATCTCTCAAATCATTTCACTCAAACCGTTTCTGATGGCAATTTCCTCAAAACGGCGTCAACAATCAATCTGCTCGCTCGTTTCTGACGCTCAGGTGGAATCTCATTTCCAGATTCAGAGTGTTTTTTTTTTTTTTTACGAGAGTGGATTTAAAAAAGTGACCTGAGAGGAGCTGAGAATAATGAGAGGAGTGTTTTTAAGCTGCAGCAGCTGCAGAGAAGAGCAAACAGAGGAGGATTAAGACGAGTCAACATGTTTTTATTTATGAAGACAATATGTTTAAAACACAGCAACAACAGCAGGTGAGAGTCAGTCTGTGAATCAGCTCAGTTTGTTGTTCACAGGTGGGAAAAACACACCCACTCATGAGAGGAGAGATCATCTTCTAACTGCTGTTAGGGAAAAAGATGTGGAGTGAAAACAGAGGAGCTGAAGGTTTTTATAACTCAGTACTTTAGAAAATGTCTCTGCACCGTTCAGCTCAACAGAAGAAGATTTAAGAGGCTTCAACATTCAGAGACAGATCAGTAATGTCATTAAAACTCAGAAATATTTATATTTAACTCATAAATAAAGATGCACATTAATCACTGATGTTATCGAGTCAGAAATAAGTCTCAGTCCTTAAAGTTCAAATCTGAGTCATCAGAGACCTGAGCCTGTGAACTTTATTTTTAAGGGATATTTGATTTATTAGCATCTAATCATGACTTAGAGCTCTGGATCATGCATAAATTACAGATGTGATGTTTCGGTTTGTGTCTAATAAACTTTGAGAAACTGAACACACCACAAAAACAGAAATCTAAGCAAGTCATTCTGTCTTATTGGTAGTAAAAAATTGTCTTATTGTTCTTAATTTAAGCCACATTCACCAGACCAGGTCATAAAAATGCCTCATTTCAAGTTTCTTTAAGACAAAAATGAGGTGTAAATTGCTTGTAACAAGTCCAAAAAAATCAGCCAATGGGATAAGACGAATTGAAATTAGAAAGATGTCTTAAAACAAGAATCTTTTATCTTATCCCATTGGCTGATTTTTTTTTGACTTGTTACAAGCAATTGATGCTTATACAGCAATATAACACCAATAATTTGGAATTAGACATATTTATGACTTGGTCTGGTGAATGTGGCTCAAATTAAGAACAAAAAGACTTTCTTTAAACTACAAATAAGACAGAATGATTCGCTTAGATTTCAGTTTTTGCAGTGTGCTGGTTGTGGATGAGGGTCTTTATTTCCTCAGATGGTAAAACTGACCATTCTTCTTGGCAAAAAGCCTCCAGTTCCTGTAAATTCTTGCTCTGTCTTGCATGAACTGCAGGTTTGAGATCTCGAGACTGAGATGGCCACTCCAGAACCTTCACTTTATTCTGCTGTAGCCAATGGCAGGTCCACTTGTCCTTGTGTTTTGGATCATTGTCATGTGTGAACGTCCAAGTACGTCTCATGTGCAGCTTCTGGGCTGATGAGTGTAAATTTTCCTCCAGTATTTTCTGATAACATGCTGCATTCATCCTTCATTCATCAGTTTGGACCAAGTTTCCTGAGCCTTTGTAGCTCACACATCCCCAAAACATCAGTGATCCACCTCCGTGTTTCACAGTAGGAATGGTNCTGACCTCCTCCTCCTCCTCCTCCTCCTGGTCCCTGACCTCCTCCTCCTCCTGGTCCCTGACCTTCTCCTCCTCCTCCTCCTCCTCCTCCTGGTCCCTGACCTCCTGCAGGAGCAGAAAGAGTCACAGAGACTCAGAGACTGAACCTTTAGTTTCAGCTTCCTGCTCCTGAGGGAGAGTTTGTGGTTGTGCAGAGGAACCAGACGGAGGAAAAGTCACAGAGTCGGAGCAGAAATGAGTCACACGCTGCAAAAATTGAAATCTAAGCAAGTCATTACGTCTTATTAATTTGAATAATAGAAGTTTTGAACTGTAAAATTGTTCAGTTTTACTGTGTATTTTACAAAATTTTCCCTGGCTACCCCTTGTTTTCCTTTTTTTTTTTAATACAAAGACAACAGGATTTGACAGTTTTCAGTGGACTTTATTTTGAACAGCCTGCTCCTTTGAAAATTAAGGTTTGTGTTGCATTAGAATCAACATATTTATACTGGAAATTTCCATATGCACAACCTCAATGATTTGTCCCAAAAAAAATAGTGTACATTTTAAGGCTTTCAGACATTTTTAATACAGATTTGTTTTTTGGTTTTCTTTTTATACAGTAAAAGTCAAAGTTGGTGGTACCCTTAACTTTTGTTTCATACTTTTGATGAGGTAAAAGAAAAAGTTTGGTTCCACAGTCCTTAATTGTTGCTTTTTGGCAGTTTTTTGTTGTATTTTTTAAAGATTTATTTGCAGAGTACAGTTGTCTCATGACCAAAAACAGACAAAGCCAGTTAACGCTCGTTGTTTTAGGGTTGTTGTTTTAGTTACGAGCTGCAGATCTGTCTCTGCTGAAAAACGATGTTTCTGGCGTTTAAATAAAGGAACAAATGTGAAACAGCTGCTGTTTTTCTGTGGATGTTCATTGGATTAAAGGAAGTGATGAGTTCTGTTATAGAGCAGGATTTTCAGCATCTCTATGATCATGAGTAAATAAAAAGAAGCATCTGATGTTTAATCCCAAAATCAAATTAGAAATAATTCCCCTCTCTTCAAATTAATGAGCTCTCGTTTAAGAGTTTTATTTGATCTTTTCCAGCGTGATTACGGCCTGTGGAGAGGATCAAAAGTTCCCTCCACTTCTGCAGATCCACTCAGCGAGGGAGGGGGGGGNCTGACCTCCTCCTCCTCCTCCTGGTCTCTGACCTCCTCCTCCTCCTCCTGGTCCCTGACCTCCTCCTCCTCCTCCTCCTCCTGGTCCCTGACCTCCTGCAGGAGCAGAAAGAGTCACAGAGACTCAGAGACTGACCCTTTAGTTTCAGCTTTCTGCTCCTGAGGGAGAGTTTGTGGTTGTACAGAGGAAACAGACGGAGGAAAAGTCACAGAGTCGGAGCAGAAACGAGTCACACGCTGCAGAAATTGAAATCTAAATAAGTCATTACGTCTTGTTTATTTGAATAATAGAAGTTTTGAACTGTAAAATTCTTCAGTTTTACTGTGTATTTTACAAAATATCCCCTGGCTACCCCTTGTTTTCCTTTTTTTTAATGCAAAGACAACAGGATGGACTTTATTTTTGAACAGCCTGCTCCTTTGAAAATTAAGGTTTGTGTTGCATTAGAATCAACATATTTATACTGGAAATTTCCATCTGCACAACCTCAATGATTTGTCCCAAAAAAAAAAAATGGGGTACATTTTAAGGCTTTCAGACATTTTTAATACGTTTTTCTTTTTATACAGTAAAAGTCAAAGTTGGTGGTACCCTTAACTTTTGTTTCATACTTTTGATGAGGTAAAAGAAAATGTTTGCTTTCACAGTCCTTAATTGTTGCTTTTTGGCAGTTTTTTGTTGTATTTTTTAAAGATTTATTTGCAGTGTACAGTTGTCTCATGACCAAAAACAGACAAAGCCAGTTAACGCTCGTTGTTTTAGGGTTGTTGTTTTAGTTACGAGCTGCAGATCTGTCTCTGCTGAAAAACGATGTTTCTGGCGTTTAAATAAAGGAACAAATGTGAAACAGCTGCTGTTTTTCTGTGGACGTTTATTGGATTAAAGGAAGTGATGAGTTCTGTGTTATAGAGCAGGATTTTCAGCATCTCTATGATCATGAGTAAATAAAAAGAAGCATCTGATGTTTAATCCCAAAATCAAATTAGAAATAATTCCCCTCTCTTCAAATTAATGAGCTCTCGTTTAAGAGTTTTATTTGATCTTTTCCAGCGTGATTACGGCCTGTGGAGAGGATCAAAAGTTCCCTCCACTTCTGCAGATCCACTCAGCGAGGGAGGGGGGGGGTTACTCCTTAATGTGATGTTAATAACACAGGGGGGGGCTGACCATTCCCTCTTAATCGCTCCATCATCTCAGAGCGCGACCTAATGGCAGGTGTTGTCAGGAGGCAGGTGGTGCATTCTGGGATAAAACAGGGTAATTCCACTCCACAATAATCACAGGGGTCCTATCAACTTGATAACTGCGTTTACAGCCAATGTCTTTCAGCACAGACCGGGCAATTTTCTCGCCTGCAGTCGCCGCAAAGCCATTTAACTCCAGGAGAGCGGGGAATTGTGGGTGCTGGAAGGGAAATTTCCCAGGAGGCCGTGCGACATATTGTGAAAATCAGCCGTACTCTGGAATGTTTCCAACCCAGTTTCACTCTGAGGACGGAGAATTTGGGAGCAATATTGTGAGCACTCACATGAACAAATGTGGGGGGGGGGGGGCATTTCAGCTCATCACCAGTTTAGGGACGATGTGATTGGCTCCAGATGTTCGTGGTTAACAAAGCTGTGACATGGTTTCATGTTCACAGTGTGAGGTTATGAAAAAGGTTAAATGCTTTAACTTGTTTAACTGAAGCTCTTTGGAGACTTTTGACAGCTGTAATCATTTTTTCTTCTTGGCAAAAAGCCTCCAGTTCTTAACAGCGTGTATTTCCCCCTTAAACATCAGTGACAGCTTGAGGTCTTTTCAAATAATAAAGCTAATATTTTTGAGATAAAGAGTCATTTTTTTAAAGATGAGGTGAGTCAAAATGATGAGATAAAGCAGGGGTTCCCAAAGTGGGGGTCGGGACCCCTTGGGGGGTCGCGAGACGTTGGAGGGGGGGTCGCGAGTTGATTTCAGTTTAGAGGGAATATCCACAGCTATCCCAGACCACAACTAAGGTACTAACGCTGTTTGACTCAACATACCTGTGTCAAAAGACTTTCTTGGCCCTGACATTTATTAAAAATAAATATATATCTTGTGTGAACGTGGAGGATGATCTCTGAGTGTCCGTCTCTAAAATTAAACCCAGAATGAACTTGCTGTGCTCCATAGTGCCCATCCATTTCATTAGGTGAGATAAACACTGAAACATTTATCCCAAAAAGTTAACTTGCACTGCAACAATGTTCACGTTTACTCAGAGCTACAGTTTATGACTATTACTTGAACTGAATTATTTTTGTTCTAATGTGGAAACGAAAGTATTGAACCAAAATTGAGTTTGCACACGACTGCAACAATGTTCGTTCACAAATTACAGAGAAATAACTTTGACATATTCTGCTTTTACTTCATATTAAACTGTTACATGTAAAATCCTAACATGGTTTTCAGGCTGTTGCTCTTTTCTGTGTTGTCATAATGCCCATGTTTGGATACGCTTATTAGTGCATGTGTCCTACGTGCACGTTTTCTTATGCTTCAGTCACCTCTGGGGATAGTGGGGGTCACTGGTCTCTGCCACCTTTGTTTTGGGGGTCACGGGCTGAAAAGTTTGGGAACCCCTGAGATAAAGGATCAAAATTATAAGATAAGATAACTATGATGAGACAAAAAGTCAAACTTTATTTGGTTTTCAAAGTTGTAACATGCAGCAAAACAAAAGAGAGCTAAAAAAAAAAAATAGCGACAATAATGATTTTACATCCAGAACTTTCTCTTCTCTCCTCCAATGGCAGTGAAAGAAAAACCTCCGAACACTTTACAGGCAAATGAAGGAGCTCATGATCCTGACGACTCTCACACACTCACACACACACACACTCTGTGACTAAAAGGTCACCTGTGTTATTAAAGGTTGTTTTTCACGTCACTTCTGCTTTAATAGATAAGAAGTGTGACAGCAGAGAGGGAGGAGAGCGCACTGACAAAGTTCAGATCTGTCTTCCTGCTGGAGCCCGGTGGTGGGGGCCCGGCCCCCCGTGCTGTGACATATCTATAATAGATGTTCTCTAAATGGCAGCAGGAAGCAGCAGGAGAACCTTTAGCTCCTCTCTCCTTCAGAAACAGAGAGAAACAGAGAGAAACAGAGAAGCAGGGTGGCCTGTTCTCTCCCCATCGTGTTCCCATTGTCTCCCTGCAGACAATGATTGTGCTAATACAACACTGATGGCATATTTTCATGATGGATGGCTCAGCCGCGGCGGGCGTCTCTCCTGCTGCTATTGTGCTCTCGCTAATTAAATGACAAATTGTCACCCAGGAAATGTGTATTTGTCCCTGGAGTTAGCGAACTTTGTTTTTCTAATTTGTCACTGTTGGGGATTTGTCTGCTGCTGTTAAGACGACAGAAATGGAAACGCAAACGCTCAGAGAAGTTCACGTCGTTTTCTCTCAGCGTCTCTGATGAGATGAACTCACACATGCATTAAAAAACAAATCGATACGTAACTGGCTGAGAAAATGAGATTATTTCTGAAAAATGTCAGGCAGGGATCCAAAAGTGGTGATCTCTGAAAGTTTGATGAAAAATATTTCTCTGAAATCTGCACAAAGTCTTCCTGAAGCAATCATGTGTTTCTTCCAGTGTTGTGCACAGTGGGGGGCAGGAAGGGCCAAAATAAGAGCAAAGAGAATTTTCTTAATGAAACAAAATGAATATATAAAAAAAAACATGCATGTTCATTCTTTAAAGTCCTTGACCAAGAGCAGTTATAACAACTGAAGAACACAAAGAGTTTTCTTTGACTCTGAACTTTTAAAAACAACGTCGTGTAAAAGATCATTGATTGTGTTAAGTTAAAAAGATAAATAAAACACAAACCCCTTTAAAAAAGTCACATAAGTAATAATAATTAAATTCTAATTTAACAATCCCAAGGAAATAAAGGTTCTTTCCCAACAGTTTTACACTTAACTCTTTCCCCGCCAGAGTTTTGATGATAAGTTTCCAGCCAGCGCCAGCGTTTTTGATCATTCTGACTAATCTTTGAAGGCCCATATAAAATGTTGTGTTTGGTTTCTGTGGATGGTGAATACATACAGAGAAAGAAGAGGGTTTCAGCTTTTAAATTCAGAAAACAGATTTATTTTATCTCCGTTAGTTTTTGAGTTATCACCATTTGAATATCGGCCATTTTCAAGAAAAAGCAACATTCCAGACAAAAATCCTGGAAAACAGCGTTTTTATGGAACATGTACTTTGTGGAAAAAACTGATTCAATATTTACATTTTTGACCCTTTCTTATTTACAAATATAAACACTATATTTAGAATGACAAAATAAAAAACAATAACTACAATAAGAACGATTATCAGTGTGAAGACATCCCAACATTACCCAGAATGTTTGCCAAAACTTTACACGTCTCCTAAAGCAAACGATTTCTTGTCAAATTCAGACTTACAAAAATCAATTCTTATTGATCAACATATCAGTTTAGTCCTTTTTTTCACAAACACGTTCATGCTGATCATTTTTGCACAAACAAATGAACAGAACATCATATGTCTTTCACTTTCCAGCCTCTGTTGTCTCCGTCGTCTGCCTCATCTTTGTGTCACTTAGTGAAACTTTTTCCGCTCTCACCTCCGCGTCAGTTATTTACACACTCTTTCCAAACTACGCTTCATCTTCGCTTTCTCTGTCGCTGTCGGGCGTATCATACTCGTCTGAATGTAGGTCAAAGTGCGAGTTATCGGCGTCAGAGTCCATGAATACTCCGAAGCTTCTGTGACGCTGTATCTCACAGGAGCTGCTTTTCCAGAAGAACACTGATGTCTGTGTAAAAAGTTGCCAAAGGATACAGTTTTTGCAATAAGTTTCCATGAAAGTTGCTTCTTCTTCGTTTGTTTTGTGCACTAAGAAATGTGAGGTTGATGCACAAGATGCACAACAGCGCCCTCTGCATTGTGGCGGCAAAAACACGGAATGACGGAAAATCTCGTCAATGGCGGGGAAAGAGTTAAGAGTGTTAAGATGGTCAAAATGAAGCTACAATTGGCGAGCCAGCCAGGAAAACAACACCAAGCAAAAAAACTGCAGCTTTGGCGATGATCACATGATTAAAAGAAAACACAGAAAACGATAAATTGCTCAGCTGATCCCAACCCTGAGAGTTTCAGACTGGTGTGAAGCAGGTTTTCAGAAAAGTCTGTTAATTCATCCACTCAGACTGAACCTGTCTGTGTGATTACAAACCTCTGGACCCAGCTGCTCGTGAACATTTAAAGCTTTCAGAGCAAAGTGTAAGTCTTTTCTCTGTGCTAACAATAATAATGTGTCAGAGCTTTTACAGCAGCTCTGTTCAAACATACAGACTTTAACTTATGAAGCAGAGAAAAAGCACTCAGTCATCACATAAAAGAACCTGAACTCGCTCAATGATGTTCAACTCATTTCTCTTTGTGTTTCAGGCCGGAGGCTGGCGGCGTTTCTCTACGTGGAGCTGAAGGTCGAGAGCGTCCGACCTCATGGATCTGATGGTTTATGTTCAAGAAAAATGGCTGTTAGAGAGCTGACACAAAATTACACAATATGCACAATAAGGAGGCACTTGAGGAAAAATGGGCTGTATGGTCAGTCCACCATTCCTACTGTGAAACACGGAGGTGGATCACTGATGTTTTGGGGATGTGTGAGCTACAAAGGCTCAGGAAACTTGGTCCAAACTGATGAATGAAGGATGAATGCAGCATGTTATCAGAAAATACTGGAGGAAAATTTACACTCATCAGCCCAGAAGCTGCACATGAGACGTACTTGGACGTTCACACATGACAATGATCCAAAACACAAGGACAAGTCAAAGTTTTGGGATAAAAGTTGAAAATTTGAGATAAGTCAATGTTTTAAGACAAGGAGTCAAAACTTGGAGGGAAAAAAAATCCCAATTTTGAAATAAAGGACAAAAAAAATTGAGAAAAAAATACAGTTTTGAGAGAGTAAAGTGAAAATTCTTAGATGAAATGTAGAAATTCTGGAGAAAAAGTCAAATTTTTTAGATAAAAAAAAGAGATAAAAATTCAAAATATTGAGAAACAAATCTGAACTTTGGAATTAAGAAAAAATAAATAAAATAAACATTGAGTAAAAAACCTAATTCTTGATTTTTAATAAAGTCAAATCTCAATTACAAAGGTAAAATATGAGTTTATAATTTCAAAATTATGAGTTAAAACAGGTCTGACATCAGAGATAAAAGTCAAAATTTTGCACAAAAAATTCCAATGTTTGAGATAAAGTAAACATATTGACATAAAAAGTGCACATTTTAGAGAAGAAATCATATTTTTGAAATTAAGAAGTGAAATATTTTTGATGAAAAGTTGAAATTTGGGACCTGCCATTGGCTACAGCAGAATAAAGTGAAGGTTCTGGAGTGGCCATCTCAGTCTCCTGACCTCAATATCATTGAGCCACTCTGGGGAGATCTCAAACCTGCAGTTCATGCAAAACAGAGCAAGAATTTACAGGAACTGGAGGCTTTTTACCAAGAAGAATGGTCAGTTTTACCATCTGAGAAAATAAAGACCCTCATCCACAACCAGCACAAAGACTTCAAGCTGTCACTGATGTTAAAGGGGGAAATACACGCTGTTAAGAACTGGGGGAGGGAAACTTTTCATCAGGCTCATTCTGGAAGTTTCCGTTGTTGATTTAAAGAGTAAACACAGCTGTTTGTTCATAAATGTCATCACCAACCACTAACCATGAGTGACAGAAAGTTTTTGTGTTTTCATTCATATTCTGTGAAAAATGTAAACTAATGAGCACAACTGTTCGTCAGATTCACTCTGTCTGTGTTTGAGTTGAAGGATTTTTAAGGTGAAATACTTTTAGTTGACGTGTTCATTGCAGCATAAACAAAACTACACAGAGACCAGTTTAAATAAATGAACAGATACGAGAACACGTGAGTGAAGCAGGCATGTTTAAGCAGACAGGACTGATTAAGCTTCATTAAACATCAAACCTGTGAACAAACAGAGGATTAACGTCAGGGTGAGTTCAGGTTTTATAGGTACGAGGAGGAGAGAGAGGAGCAGACGGATCATGGACAGAGTGAATTAATCATCTGCAGCTGCATGTTTGACACTGAGGCGCTCAGACGTTCATTCACACAGAATCAGCTTCTGTTTCCACGGCAACCTGTCACACAACAACTAACCCATCAGGAGGGAGCAACAATAAAGCAGGAGCAGGTGATTGAAGCGCTGAACCGCTGACGTCCTCTTGTTTCTGTCAGATCTGAGGACGTTCAGTTTGAGTGAGCGCCGTGTCAACGCTGCACTGATGTGTTCGCTCATTCCTGGTGAATGAAGGAGGACGTGAAGCTTCAACTCGTTGGTGGGTGGTCGACGGCTCCTGTGCATCCAGGTCATTACGCTGAGCTATTGCGCTGCAGGGAGCGCCACGCCACTGCACGCCACGCCACTGCACGCCACGCCACTGCACGCCACGCCACTGCACGCCACGCCACAGCCATTAGGTTGGCATCATGTCTGCAGACGTCAGCAGAGCGTGGAGGCCTCCACTGTCACGTCCTCTTTACCACACGACACTCCACGGAGCTCCTCCTCCTCCTCCTCCTCCTCCTCTGTCCTGTCGTATGTTCACCTCCTCATGTGATTTACTTTGGCGCGTCATTGTTCTGGAAGATTGGCGACTGCAGCGTCTCCCTGGAGGCTCTGATTCAACAGGACTCCTCAGTTTCTCCTCCTCCTCAGTTTCTCCTCCTCAGTTTCTCCTCCTCAGCTTCTCCTCCTCCTCAGCTTCTCCTCCTCAGTTTCTCCTCCTGCCCAGTTTCTCCTCCTCCTCAGTTTCTTCTCCTCAGTTTCTCCTCCTCAGTTCCTCCTCCTCAGTTTCTCCTCCTCAGTTTCTCCTCTTCCTCAGTTTCTTCTCCTCAGTTCCTCCTCCTCAGTTTCTCCTCCTCAGTTTCTCCTCTTCCTCAGTTTCTTCTCCTCAGTTTCTCCTCCTCAGTTTCTCCTCCTCCTCAGTTTCTTCTCCTGCCCAGTTCCTCCTCCTCAGTTTCTCCTCTTCCTCAGTTTCTCCTCTTCCTCAGTTTCTCCTCCTCCTCAGTTTCTCCTCCTCAGTTTCTCCTCTTCCTCAGTTCCTCCTCCTCAGTTTCTTCTCCTCAGTTTCTCCTCTTCCTCAGTTTCTCCTCCTCCTCAGTTTCTTCTCCTCAGTTTCTCCTCTTCCTCAGTTTCTCCTCCTCCTCAGTTTCTCCTCCTCCCCAGTTTCTCCTCTTCCTCAGTTTCTTCTCCTCCTCAGTTTCTCCTCCTCAGTTTCTTCTCCTCTTCAGTTTCTCCTCCTCAGTTTCTCCTCCTCAATTTCTTCTCCTCTTCAGTTTCTCCTCCTCAAATTCTTCTCCTCAAATTCTCCTCCACCTCAGTTTCTTCTCCTTCTCAGTTTCTCCTCCTCCTCAGTTTCTCCTCCTCAGTTTCTTCCTCTCAGTTTCTCCTCCTCCTCAGTTTCTTCTCCTCCTCAGTTTCTCCTCCTCAGTTCCTCCTCCACCTCAGTTTCTCCTCTTCCTCAGTTTCTCCTCCTCAGTTTCTCCTGCTCCTCAGTTTCTCCTCCTCCTGCTCCTCCTGCTCCTCCTGCTCCTCCTGTGATTCATTCACTGTGTAATATTTACTCCATCAGAGGCAGGTGCAGCCAGAATCACAGATTTACGGCTCCTTTAAAGTCTCTCTCAGGCAGCATTTCTCAGGCCGCTCTGGCTCTAACGACGCTCGCTCTGCCTCCAACAAATCAACTTTTTCTCAGACGACGTCGCCCGTCGCCCTCAGAGTTATGTGCCCCTCAAGTCCCGCCCACTCGCCTAGTGAGCATCTGTTCCTCCAGCTCCTGGAACTTAATGGACTTTCTTGGAGAGACTTGAAACAAAAGTTGGGTTGAAAACTTCAGTGGAGGAAGATTGATGATCGGGCGTGCTCCGAATAACAAACAGGTTTTATATTCAGTCATTAAAAAACTATTCTGCATGCTCAAAAACTCTGTAACAGCTCTGATTTTCAGCTTTTAAACTCTGGGCCTCATCTACTGAGATCCCAAAAAACAAACAAACAAAAAAACAGCGCTAAACTGTGTGTGCAAACAAAAGTTTTTTACATTTCTCAACAGCTTTAAAATTCTTTTTATTTGCAAAGAATGTTTTATTTAAAAAGGTTGAAGCATAAATATTACGGTGACATAAAAATTAAAGGTAAATGTTATTGACTGTAAGTTAAAAATCTCAAATTAATGACACCTATGAACAGTCCTGCCAACGTGGTGGACTGTAAAACCCCCAAACAGGAACCAAAACACAAAAAAACATGTTATGTTTTAATAGTTTAAAGATGTGTTCAAATAACACAGGTTTCATAGAATAAAGAAATACATGTGATGAAATACTCAATTCATGATGGAAGGAAATATGACCCAAATATAAATGAGTTCATTAAACTCGTGAAGCTCAGATTAAACAAACTTCACTAATAAAACGAGTTTAGGAAAAATAATGAAGCAGAAAACAACAAACAACCTTCCCTGAAATCTTCTAATCCAATATTAGTTCATTTTTTCCAAACTGATTTTCTTCACCCAGTCTCCTTTCAGCTCCAGCGCCTCCTCACAAAATCTTCGTCTCATTAACCGTGAAACGTTTCGCCGCCGCCGCCGCCATCGTCACCTGGAGGCTAATCTGTCTGCCACCTGCTGCTGAGTGAAGCGTGCGCTCGTATCATTGGAGTTTCATGACTCAAACATCTTTCTGTTTCTGTCTGTAAACAACCTTCAGTGGATGAAAGCAATTAGCATAAAGAAAAGCAATTAGCAACACGAGGTAAAAAGGCGCCGCCAAGGTGAACGCCGTTTCCTCTGAAACACACAGGAGCTGCTCGCTGTTTAAGAAAGACTGTTTCCTGCAGCTTTTATGTTATTGGACGACACTTTGAGGTAATTATAGCGGCAGAATTGGAGGATTGGAAAAGAGGAAACACAGCACGCGGGGAAAACAACAACATCCAGGATGACGCTGGGAGAAAATTGGAGGGAAATAAACAAATTAGCTTCGTCTGGCTGCTTCGCACTTTAGCAGCGTGAGGCCTCACTTCCTTTGTTTACTGGATAAATCTAATTTTGTTATTGCCCTCCCTTCAGGAGGCCGTTACATGCGTCTCCAGCTTTGATGAAGTGATTAGCAGCATGCTGCTCCGTCCAATGACCGGCCTGAAGGAGAGGAGCAGGAATCAGCGTTAAAGAGGCGCCGCAGGGCGAGAGAAGAAACACCAGAAACAGAAAGTCACCTCAGAGCGTCTGCAGGAGGAAACAGGACAAATTAAAGATGTGAAGGAAACAAAGAGCAGGAGTTTATTTTCTATAACTGTGGTGGTTTTTTTTAGAGCCAGAGGGAAACGTGTGGCTCTGCTGTTTTATTGCTGTTAAATGATCCCGTGTGTCTGCTTTTAGAAAGATATTTCTGCTTCTCTGTCTGCAGGCGACTTCAACGTTATTATAAACATGATGGAGAGATTAGCAGCACCATGACAGAGAAACTCAGAGAAACCCAGAGAAACTCACACGTTCAAATGCCAAACCCACATTTGGATGATGTTTGCAATTGTTATTTCTCTCTTTAAAAGTTCCCCTGGCTACCAGAACGTCATTAATGATCAGTGTTTTTACCAGCTACAAAAGAACCATAATAAAATCTCTCAAAATATCTTAGTTTGTATAAAATTTGAAAAAATATTTTCACCTGTAGGCCGCCATTGTTGTTTACGCCACAATAACGTCTGGGTAGTGACGTCATATGGTTGCACCGGGCTGGATCTCATACAGGATCATATAAGTCCTGGAGCGGACTTCAGTGGTTTCCAGAGGAAGTTTTGTGGGTTTGTGTTGGAAAATAGTCGGCACAGCATTTGGCTTTAGTCTCCGTTTATAATGACCCACACCTGTCAGCTCTTTCATCAGCATGGGCCGGCTAAATGCAGCAAATGCTTCTGGGGAGAAGTGGCCAGAACATAGCCGCAGCTCCATGGGAAGTTGTTTACCCCACAAGCCATTTCCCACAACTTCCTTCTTTTCTTGTCTTTTGGGAAGCTGTGCAGACTAACATCAGTCTCCTTGTTTCCTTTGGACTGAAAAGTGCACCCAAAAGCAGCCACATGTGGCATTATTATGGTTTTTTCCCTCCTCAAACCTCGTGACTTACGGAGACTAGTAGTGAGTAAACAGCCAAATCCAGATGCTCGGCACCAAGCAACCAATCTACGTCATCAACCCAGAATGCATTGCTGCAGTAAAACAATGGCTGAAGGATAGAAACTGTGTTTTAAACTGTATTATTTTTTAAAGAAAAAACAATTTGTTATGTCTTTAACAACAAATTCTAGTTTGAGACAAACATTTAAGCAGATTCATGCCTGTTAGTCCTTACAGTCGGGTTCACTTTAAGGTTTGTCACATCTTGTGCGTGAAGGAAAAACCATACAAAATGATTACGAGAAAATTACAACATATTTAATATACAACGTTTTAAATATTCTTTGTATTTTTATTTATATTTGTAGTTACATTATTCGCCTGGCTCCAAAAGGAAAATATCTCTAAACTATTTTGTAATACCTTCCTGGCCCACAGGTTGGGAATCATTGGTTTATGTCCAAGACTTGACCGGGACTGCGCCACTTAAGAAACCTTTTGGACGTTTGTCTCAGGCAAACATGATTCAAGATGCTTTATTTGTCGTTGCACATGCTTCAGAGCAGCTAATTTAAGTCCAAGAAACATAAAAAGTAAGTGACATATGACTGGGGGGGGAGGCAGGAGTGGGAGAACTATTGGACAGCCAGCACAGTGCTCCGTTTCTTTAGCTTAGGAAAAAGAGTACAAGAGGAAGGAGGAGGGGAAAAAAAACAAATACCAGGCTATTTAAGGGTAAGACCCAGATTTAGAGGCACAGGGTCTACCTTCAAGTGGTCTAAAACAGGATGTGGTTGCCTATAGGTTGGGGTATATATATATATATATATATGACGTGTTAGAGCTCAATTTGTAACAAAGAGCTGAAATAAAACAACGACACTGAGTGTAATTAAAAATGTCATAAAACCCAAAATGTAACTTCTGGTCAGTAACGTAACAGGCTGATCCAAAATCATGGAAAAATTTTGCTCACAGTAAAACAATTTGTTAAACTTTGGGCTCAGTGTTGTTGTTACATTCCCTCCAAATAAGTGCATTTTGAGTTTTACTGAAATTATTGGCAAGTATCTCTCAAGTGTCTGTAGTGACTCATACATTTTCATTTTGTGTGTTTCATTTCTTTTATTTGTGAATAAGATAAATAATTTGATGTTAAAATAACATTTCACATTATTACATTGGTTGTTCCACCTGACATGGAAATTGTTCCAGTCACCAATGAAGTGAAAAAACCTTTTTTATCAGTATTTCAGAGAAATCTACAAACTTTTCCACTTGGTCACAAATGTCATTTGGGCTCCTCTGGCTGATGCAGTTTCCTGTTTCCTGTTTTATTCTCTTCACTTTAAAATAAAAGTCTAATGTTACGGTTGCACCACCCTGACATTTGACAAGGTGAAAATTACGGGACAAAAGTTTTTTACATTTCTCAACAGCTTTAAAATTCTTTTTATTTGCAAAGAATGTTTTATTTAAAAAGGTT